>WNWU01013149.1:176464-329692 GCA_012654045.1 Ptyas mucosa
ATATAAATTAATCAAGTGAAATAATAAATAACAATTAATGGATCTTCTTTCTCTCTTTTTTTTTAAAACAATGAATTGTAATCAATAATCAATGAATGCAATGAATTACTTCTGAATCCAAGTAAAAATCAATTAAAATTCACTTCCCTTTTCGAAGCAGCAGATCCACTGAAGGCAAGCGAGGTGTTAATGGACAACGTCCAGCACCTGCAGGGCCGCTGGCAGCCTTGGAAACCTAAGCCCAGGCTGCCACTCCAGGCCCGAAATCCAATGGCGGCAAACAAGCGAACAATGCTGAGGATTTTGGCGCCAATTGCATCCGTCCCAGCCAATGCTCTGCAGCACCCCCAGCTGCGGTTTGAGCAATAAGGCAATGCCGCCGCTCGATCTTCAAAGGCCAGCCAGCTCAGATTGCCACAAAACAGCTGAGGGGAACTGCGAGGACAACGAAAAGCGGCCAAATAGCTCAGGAAAAGCCGCGGCAGCGCTGAGCAATGGCAGCAAGCAGCAGGGGTTGGAATCAAACCGCAGCGCGGCTGAGGACCACCCCCGCAGCGTTCGGAGCCCTGAAACGCTAAACAAGGCAAAAACTCCTAAACTCACAGTCCCCAGCAAGAATCCAATAAAAGAACCAAAAAAACAGCAATTTAGAAATATATTAAATAGTAAAGTTTGTAGCCAAACGGACACTCAAGCCTTCACAGCACGGCTGAGTGAAAAGACTGAGGAGAGGAAGCAGGAAGTGGGCGTATCCAGCTAAGGAGGGAGAAGATTGACACTCAGCCTCCTCAAATGGATAGTGAAGTTACCCAGGCGTCAGAATGTCTAAGCAACAAGGTGGAAATGAGATTTAAAGAAGTGAAGACTCATCTAGCTGTAATTCCTGGGGGTCTTACCAGCCAGTTGCAACCTCTTGACGTTTCCATCAATAAACTATTTAAAGTCTATATGCAAGAAGAGTGGAACAATTGGATGGCTGCTGGTAATCATAATCTGACACCTACTGGATGAATGAAGAGGCCCACTATCACTCAAATTTGTGAATGGGTTAAAACATCATGGCACTTAGTGAAGGACAAAATCGTTGCACGGTCATTCAAAAAATGTGGCATTAGCAATGCCTTAGATGGAACTGAAGATGATATCATATATAAAGATAGCGAAGAAAGTGGTATCAGTGTTTGTGAGCAACTAAGCTTCATAAATTCTGACACTAGCGATGGTGAGTTCTTGGGGTTTCCAGAAAATTAGAAGAGTGCTTGAAGCATCCTCATTTGTTAATGACAGTGATGATGGTTCTTAATACCGCTGTTGACTTTACATGGTTGAAATATTATTCTGCTATATTTATTAAATATGTTACTATATCATTTGGTTCAGAATATTTTTTTCTTGTTTTCCTCCTCTAAACCTAGGTGCATCTTATAGTCAGGTACGTCTTATAGTCTGAAAAATACAGTATATGTAATAGTAATTTTCTGATCATACCTAAACTTATTCTACTGGTTGAACAATATAAGATTTATTATTTACAATTAGCATGTAAACCTGCAGGTCAGAATTTAACATATGAGATAAAATGATCAATCAAACCTATGATACAATTCTCCAGCCATATTTACAGATATTAAATCATGAGTTATTTAAATGTTATTTACTGAATAAACCATAATAGCTATCTTAATACTATGCTAAAATAGTTCTCAATGACAATAACTGAGCTTGTAACAATTGGTAAGAAAAACTAAAAAGTAAAACCAAATATTGCATTAGCATGATATGCAATTTATCCCATTTTATTTGAGAATACGAAACAAAGTGAGCGCTTCTGCGTGGAGAGGTGTAAGGCAAGGTGCTCGCCGTCCAGCCTGCCTCTTCTCCAGACAACCCAGGCTGAGGGCGGTCACCTTCTGCTCCTGGCCCGGAGACGGATCTGGCCAGGAGGGAAGAGAAAGTGAGACTGCAGAAAAGGAGGGTGGGCGGCTTTGCGAATTCCTTCGGGGGATTGGGGAGAAAAACGCTGGAAAACACGATGCATGGAGGCAATGCTGTTTTTCCTACCTAGTTCCCCAAAGCAATTCACAAAACCGCCCACCCTCCTTCTCCTTTTCTGCAATCTCACTTTCTCTTCCCTCCTGGCTAGATCCGTCTCCTGGGCCAGTAGCAGAAGCTGACCGCCCTCAGCCTGGGTTGTCTGGAGAAGAGGCAGGCTGGGCGGCGAGCACCTTGCCTTACACCTCTCCACGCAGAAGCGCTCGCTTTGCAAAACCATTGCCTCCGTGCATCGCGTTTTCCGGCGTTTTCCTCCCGATTCTCCAATGCAATTTGCAGAGCTGTGAGTCCTTCTTGGTGGCTAAAGGGGAAGAAGAAAACTCTGGGCATGTTGAGAAAGCACATTCTCCTGTTGCTGAAAGGTCGAAGTTGATCCCCCCTCCCCTTTCTTTCTTAAACTGAACTGCACTGCTTTTCTGACTCATTGATAAATGATTCTGGATAAATGATCAGCCGCCACTGATCCATTTTGGGTGGTCAAAATGCCAAGTGGCCGTAGGGAGCTGAGACATTTCTCCTTCACACCATCCCCCCAGCTGCTCAGTGCAGTTCAGTTTAAGAGAGCAGGGGGGGGGAACCAACCTCGACTGAGACTGGAGTCCCTCTGGGCATGAAGACATTTGGGAGGAGAAGGTGGCTGAGGAGGGAGGAGTGTAGGAATAAGGTGCAAGGGCAGGGGGTGGGGGAGACTGTAGGAGAAGCAGCCCTTTTCCCCTTCTTCCAGCAACAAGAGTGTGTGTGTGTTCTCAACATGCCCAGAGTTTTCTTCTTCCCCTTTAGCCACCGAGACCTCCGAGTTCTCCCAGGATCTGCCTGGAAGCAGCTCCAAGCAGTTCTGATGGCTGCCTTCATAACTTGTGCAAGGACTGGAGATCCCCACCCCCTATAGCAGCAGACTTCTCCTTAACCTCCTGAGGTAACTGCCCCCATGAAAATCATCCCCCACCCCACTCTACCTAGTCCAGTTAAATAGATAGGATTTGTTTTAAACTTATAAAAAGATCTGTGCTACATGTTATCAAAATCCAAATGGAAGTGAGGACGTTGCTGATCCTGATGCTGATAGGCAGAATTCTTTTTTTCTTGTTTTCCTCCCCCCCAAATTAAGGTGCGTCTTATACTCCGGTGCATCTTATACTCCAAAAAATACGGTAGGTCTTCACAGAAGCTGACGTATGATTTTACAGTATCTGTGTGTTCATCTAAGTCTGCAGAGGTACTTTCGAAAACATTCCAATCAGTGCAGTCAAGGCAAGCCTGTAGCTTTAACTTTGCCTCCTCAGTCCAGGTCCTCACTGATTTAATTGTGGTTTTGTGGTTTTAAGTCTTTGCCTGTAAGCAGGTACAAGGTGAATCATGTAATGATCACAGTATCCCACAACTACACTTGGTAAAGACTGATAAGCATCTTTTAGTCTTGTGTAGCAATGGTCTAAAGCAGCGGTTCCCAACCTGGGGGTCGCGACCCCTTTGGGGGTCGAACAGCCATTTCACAGGGGTCGCCAAAGCCCTCTCTCCCCCCCCACGCTTTCACTCACCCTCTGCCTCTGTTGGAGCGCCGGTCGCTGGTCGCTTACCCCGCCCACTCCCGATCTATTGCTGCCTCCTGAGTCCCAGCTGATGGCTAGAGGGAAAAAAGCTGTTTAAATTCTTGCCGCGGGGCTTCAAAGGGCCGCCCTAGAACTGATCAGTGTTAAAAGAAAACAAATGAGAAGATCGGTGCCTGCAAAATTCAGCTTCAGCATAGGTTAATTACCATAAGATTAATCCGCCTCCCGACTCTCAGCTGATTTGCTCTCAGCTGTTTTGTGCAGGCTCTTTTGCAAGCTCTTGTTTTGCAAGCACTTTGCCTGCTGCAATTTTTGCAACAAACTTTGCCTGCTGGAGCAATTTTTTTTCCTTAGCTAAAAGGAAACTGAAAGTAAAGCAGGGTCTTTGCTGCAACGTGACAAAATGAAGCAGGGAGAGAGATTTCTTTTTCTTTTTCCTCACCAAAAAAGTAGGTGCAAAACTGCAAACAATGGGAAACTTAGGGCAAAAGAGGAGAGTTCAAGATTTTAAAACACAAAAGAAAAAAAGCTCTATTTAACTAGGGAACTGTAATAATTGAGATTAATTGTATATTGTGTTGAAAGCAGAAATGGTTAAGTTGTAGTTTGGAGGAATATATGGGGGAAATTATTTGGTTTATTATTATTGGTAAATATAATTAATTGATTTGTAAGAATTGGATTGCATGGAAATAATTGGAATATTCATGTTCATATTGATTAATATACAGAAAAGAAAGTTATATAACTAATTGATTTATATTAAAATGCTGAATTTGTATTAAACAACTGTATTACATAATTACATAAATAACCAATGTGAGGATGGATATAAAAATAGATGACAATGCGAAGGGGAGGACTTCCGGCGGCGACTTCAGCGAGTTAGGGACGAAAGGGACGGGGTTCCATTCCTGAGTACCTAACAATCCCGCACTTGGAGCCAAAACAGGCGCTGTTGATCTCGGAGGGATTGACAGCTTAAAGGGGAATATCTCAGGACCTCGGAGGAGATCGCAACTCCTACGAAGGTACAAGACAAAACCTTGATCCAGTGCAAGGAAAAACCAACCTCCCGAGGCTGGCTGGAAATGCTGAAAACACCGTGAGTGGGAAGCGAAGATTGGAAAAAAGAAAATAAGTCATCTACAGAGGACTAAAACTGAGGAAAACCCAAATATTGTTGGATAGTGAGGAGCAGACGCTGGCGAAAGGAAAACTCTAGAGAAAGTGGAAGGAGAAGCGGCGGCAGGAGGATTGAGCGGAGCGTGGCCATTTTGAACATAACAGTGACAGCGCAAAAATTACAGACAGCTGGTGTTCATGGAGAGAGCTTGAAAAGAAAATTGGTATTTATAAATTTGGTGATAGGAAAAAAGAGGATTGAGTTTTGACACCCGTGATCTTTAGAGTCGGGAAGTGGATTTAGAGAACTAAATTGAATAAATAAAGAAAAGAGCCGAACGGGCAAAGGGACTCAACGAAGAGTGAGAGTGAGCGTGAGCGAGGACTGCGGAGCGTGGTGTAATAGACATCGGAGGAAAGAAAGTGGCTGAAACGGACGAATTGCTTCTGCGGGAACGTATAGGAGCTGGCTGGCATTGATTGGACTGATTGCACCAGAAAGCAGCATACCAGAAGAGTGTGGATTCGACTGTACCTTTTTAAACGGGAGGACGGGAGTTGTGGATTGTTGGAGATTGAAGAAAGTTTTCTGGGACGATTAGATTAGGTGCAGGACAACTCTGTGGGGAGAGATCACCCACGAGTAGAACACCGACAGCTCCCCTAGGTCTGGGAACCAGGGCCTGCGAGGACAGTAGGGGGCCACGAGCAACACCCTCGCCCACTTCGCTATGATCCTCCGGATGACCTGCTGGATCAGCGTGATTGGAGGGAAGGCGTACAGTAGCCCTTCTGGCCAACGGCAAAGCAGGGCGTTGGTGTCTTCTGCCAGAGGCGAGGGATAGCAGGAGACAAAACGGGAAAGCTGGGTGTTGGTGTGAGTGGCAAAGAGATCTACCACTGGATCTCCGAAACGGACAGCCAGTTCCCAAAACAGACGAGGGTGCAGCTGCCACTCCGCCTGCTCGATCACCTCTCTGCTCAGCCAATCCGTCTGGGTGTTTGCCACACCGGAGATGTGGTCAGCTCGAATCGACGACAGGTTCCGCTCCGCCCAGCCGAACAGCCTCTCCGACTCGAACATTAGGATCCGGGACCGGGAACCGCCTTCCCGGTTCACATGCGCCTTGGCCGACGTGTTGTCTGTGAGGGCCAAAACCTGGTGCCCCCGAATCTCCGCCTGGAAGTGAAGAAGAGCAAGCCTGATCGCCCGCAGCTCAAGGAGGTTGACGTTCAAGGCACTCTTGGCCGGAGTCCAGAGACCCTGAGCAACCCAATTGGACAAGTGGGCTCCCCAACCGTGAAGACTGGCGTCGGTGGTCAAAACCACTCGGTCCAGACCCAGAAAGTGACAGCCTTTCCGAACGGCCGCCGATTTCCACCAACGTAGCTACAGCCTGATCTGAGGGGGCACAGGAACACTCTGCGACGAATTGGCCCACCCCTTCCATTGAAACAGGAAGAGAAGCCACTGCAGCGGACGCGAATGACAGCGGGCCCAAGAAACGATCCGGTAACAGGAGACAAACTTCCCCAACAGCCTCGACATGGTCAACAGCAGCACCAACCTTCAGGAGAGCACCTGGTCCAGCAACAGAGAGATGTCCCTCACTCTGTCCAGAGACAAGAACACCTGCCCTCTCGCAGAGTCTATTATGGCGCCCAGGTGCAGGATCAATGTGGACGGAATGAAGTGACTCTTCTACATGTTTACCGTAAACCCATGCACCCGGAACGCCCTCAAGACCAGGTCCATGTCCTGAACAGCCTTGACCGGAGAGGACCAGCACATCGTCCAGGTAGCACAGGGTCCTCACTGACACCGAGCCGAGCGAAGCTGACACCACCACCACCAGCTTGGTGAAAGTCCGCAATGCGGAGGAAAGTCCAAACGGAATTGCACAATATTGGTAATGCCTGCCCGCAAACTCGAACTCTTGGGCACCAGGAACAGAATCGAATAAAATCCGGTCTCCCACTGATCCCGAGGCACCGGTTCGATTGCCTCTATCTCCAGGAAATGGGAGATTTTTGCCAGCATCAACCGACGACGGTCGCCCGTCAGCGGAACAGGACACCTGACGAAACGTCTCAGAGGGCGATCCTCAAACTCAATCGACAAGCCCTCCGCCACGGTGCGATGCACCCACAGGTCCTGGGTCGACGACTCCCACTAGGCGTGAAGGCACGAAGGCGACCGCCGACTGGACCCGCCGGCGGTGAGTCACTTGCCCCGCCTGAAAGGTCTGGAGCCGGCCCCTCGAAATGGCCTAGTCAAGGTGGACTGCCTCCTGCCTCTCTCCCGGAAACCTCGCCTCTCGGAGAAACGGTCCGCTGCCGGGAACGACTGGCGATAGGAAGAGGACCCGCCGGTCCAGGGATATTGGCGAAAGGACTGGCGAGATGAATAGGGCGTAAAGCATCTGTCCTGCTTGTGGGAAGATGACGGAAGGACTTTCCGCTTATCCTTATCCTCCACAAGACCCGGATCCAGAGCGTTCCCAAAGAGAGCTGGCGCCTTATACGGAGCTGCTGCCAGCTTCCACTTTGTCTTAACATCCGCCTTCCAGGGACGCAACCAAAACAGCCGACGAGAGGTCACCGAAGCCATGAGGGCCCTCGAAGCGAACTTGACCAAACTCAGCGAAGCATCCGCCGAATACTCCGTGGCTGCGATGATCTTGTTACTATCGTGGTGCAAATGGGTGTCCTCCGGAGGGAGGCGTTTCTGCAGCTGCCTCAACCAGATCAAGGAGGCCCTGTTGAAGAACGACGTTGCTGTAGCCGAACGGACCGCCCAAGCCACAGCCTGATGCGCCTTGCGGAAGTCCATCTCAGTACGCCTGTCCTCTGACTTCAGGCCCTCCAGAGGGTCCCCCGAGAGCATGGACTACGCAGTCAGCGCTGCCACAGGGCCGTCCACCGCAGGCAACTCAAGCAAGGTGACCAACTCAGGAGCTGAGCAAAACAATTTCCTGTCCAAAATAGTGGGCGCAGTTGACGAGCCTGGTTGCCCCAGGCTGCCTGCAAAACGTCAGTGAAAAGCTGAGGGCACAGTACAAACTCCTTCTCAGGCTTGGCCTGCTTGAACAAGGCATCATGAGGACCAACTTCAGACTGGGAAGGTGGAGGTTGAGCGCCCACAGAACCTAGATTAGTAGTCAGACGCACCTTATGTAGTAAAGATTTAAACAGAGCCGGATGAAACAAGCCTGTAAAGATGGGCGAATCAGGCAGGAAGCCCTTGTCTTCCGAAAACTCGTCCTCCGGATAATCCTCCTCGCGGTACGACTCCTCTGAAGATTCAGTCCCGTGGCATGCTGGTGCATGGGATCTGTGTGGAACAGGAGCCACCAGAGCCAGTAGGGAAGCCGCAGGAGATGGAGCCTGCGCCGCTGTCTGTGCACCCGCTGCCAAGATAGAAGCCAACGCTGTAGATAACACCGTCTGGAGATCGAACTGTGGACCCACTTCAGGCTGTGCGACCGGTCTCAGACCCGCAGCCGTGGGCATGAATGTGGCAGAGGGGAGATGGTGGCGCGGGAAAGGATCCACGTCCAATCCCGCTCTGGATACATCCGGCAGGGACTGAGAGATGCCTCTGGACAGAGGCAAAGGAGTAGACAGGACTGCCCCCGACAAGGATCGCTCCGAAGCCATCCAAGCAACAGTAGAAACCCCTTCAAACTGGGCCACTGGCGTGGCCACCACCATCTTAGCCTTCTCCCACTGCCTCTCCAAGGCCTTGTGCCTTCGAAGCGCATCCTTCTCAGCCGAGGAAGACGCCTCAGAATGGTTTGACTTACGTTTCCTCTTGCCAGAGTGCTTTTTGGAGGACTTCGTAGACTGCACTTGACTAGCCTCCTGTTCCAAATTGGAAGAGAATAACAAGTCCGCCATCCCTTCAAGCAGATTTTTTTGGTGCAAATATATTTATGCAAATTATGCAAATATATTAATTTACGCAAATATATTAATTTATGCAAATTATCATAATTTATGCAAAGATATTAATTTAAGCAAATATCAATTTATGCCTACGATAACAATTGCAACCGTGGCACCACCACTGAAGATACAAGGCTGAAAGGTTGGGTGCCTTTAAGACGCCCCCCCCCCCAAGGCAGCAAAATCCAAATAGCCAGCACAGGGAAATGCCCCCGGGTAGAAACAGGGGAGCACTTTCCTGCCAAATTAGAGCAACAGTCGACAGAGGACTATGGCAGGGAGGGGGGAAGAGGGGGTAGAGGGGCTGGGTGATGAGAGCCCTCGCAACCTCAGAATCCCCCAAACAGTACTGCCAATAGGGCGCTGTGCCCTTCCGAAACAGGAAGAGGGGCAGCCAGTCGAGACTCTCCCCACGGTGCAGTTGTGAGGCCAAGTCAAACGAAAGCTCCAGGACCGCCACCTGAAAGGAGCCGGCTCAGCCGTTAACAAAATGGCGGCCGCCTTCCGCGCAGCCTCGTTGACCACACAGCGTCCAGGCGGGACCAGGACTGCGAGCCCAGCGGCCGCACAGCCTGTCCGTGAGCAGGCGGCTCCGCTCGCCAATGCCCGCTCCTGGATCCTCCAAAGTAAGGGAGAATGGCGCCGCCCGCAGATCCCTGATGGGACGGCCGCCCGCTTCCTCTCGATTACCTGGCCTCTGTCCTGCCTCTCAGCCGGCTAAAGCAAGCGGCGGCGCCCGCAGAGCCCTGACAGGACGGCCGCCGTGCCAGCCTCCCAACTTCACGATCCACAGGAGAAGGCGACCTCCGCCAACCTTCTCCCCAACAATCATCGACCGGATCCGCCCCAAAGGGTCGGAATCCGGCAACTGGAAGCACTTGCAGCGCCTAAGGTCTGTGTGACCTGGGAAACCCAGGCACGCAACAGACAAACCAGCAGGCAGGCAGCAATGAAAAGAAAAGAAAAAAATCCGGTAAAGCTCCAAAGCTCCACCCGAAAAAGAAAAACAAAAACAAAAAAAACTATTCAAAATAAAATAAGGAAACCTAACGCAACTCCAACCATCCAGAGCACGGAGCAAAAATTTTTCCACCTCAGTCTGTCAGCAACTGAGAGAAAGACTGGGGATTAAGGGGAGGCGTGGCTAGAGCACGGAGTGGGGAGCTAATTGATTTAAGTTCTCTCAGTTGCTGTCAGGGAAGAGGATCAACCCACAGATGGAGTGGAGCCGCAGTGCTCTGGAAAAGTGGAGTGACTGAAGGAGAGTGTCGTTTGGAGCAACGTGCTATGAAATACTGTAATTCTTATTGTTTCCGGAGGCGAAATTTACATACTATCGGATTTGTTAAGACTTTGACTATTCGGATTCTAGATTAAATATTCAAAGACAGATCTATTTGGAATAAGATGGTGAGCGGGAGACTCCAAAAGGAAGATATATAGACACTATAATTAATTTTGTTCTGGTGTGATTTAAGGATAATATATTTGAAAGCAACAGAAGTGAAGAGAACTGATTAACTTGGTTGATTAACATTGTAAGAGAAAAATAGACTGTTAAAATTTAACCAATTAATTTGTTATAGCTATAATATATAAATAGAATATAGATCTGATCTTAGAATTAATAGAAATTATTAGTGGATATATTTTATTTTGTAATTAATTGTAGAAGAAGGTAATAGATGAATTGTTAGAACGTGTTTATTCTCTGTGGTTTCCTCCCTCTCCAACTTCCCCAAATACCTCTTTTCCCTGCTATAAATGTATTATTGAATTGTTAACAAGGAGTAACACTAAATAATAATATTTTCTATAGTAATTTTAGATATAACATATAACCATAAATTAAGTAAGTCAAAATTGTATGAAATTGTGGGCAGAAATAATATGTATATTACACATGGCAATATCAAGCACATCCACTACTACTAAAACAACTAAAAAGACCCTCAATTCAAACACTATTGGTGGCCTTCCCAATCCACCAAAAGACAGGAGAAATGAGTGACGAAGAGAAGACAAACACTATCATAGGGATGCAAAACATACAGGCCGCATTGGCAATGATACAAGAGGGACAGAAAAGAATGGAAGATAAGATGGCCCCTAATCATGATGAATCCAGAAGGAACCAAGAACAGATGCGACTGGATGTAGGGGAGATTAAAGATGATATTAAAAATATAAACGAGAAGATAGTTAATATTCAACAAAATATTACGGAAAATGAACAGCGAATACATATAGTGGAAGAAAAATCAGAAGCTACAGTTAGAAAACTGGAGAGGATGGAGAACCAACAAGTTGTCAAGACCCGGGACACGGAAGACGCATTAATATTTCTTGAGATGGAGAAGGCCTCATTCTTCTTAAGATTTCAAAATATTGAAGAACAAAAAGATGAAGACCTGGGAGAAATTATGATTGAACTCTTGGCAAAAGCAACAGGTAAGAAAGATGAAATTAGAAATGGAATCGATGAAATTTATAGAGCTTATACCAACTACGCTAGAAGAAACAAACTCCCGAAAGAGGTGCATATTAGATTTACAAAAATAACAGATGTTATTTACGGAAGATTTACGAAAATAACGAAAATAAGGAAGAAATATATAGAAGAATGAGAGAAGAGAAAGTTGTGTATAAAGGGAGGGAAGTTCTTACCCTAAAACAAGTACCAAGAAGAGCCAGAGATAGGAGAAAAGATTACAATTTCTTAATGAGACAATTAAATAAATTAAAGATAAAATTTAGATGGCTTATACCAGAAGGCGTATTAATTTCCTGGGAAGGATGAAAATTCCGTATTGATACCATAGAGAAAGCCCAAGAATTTATAGATCAACATCCAGGACTTGAAGGAGAAGATGAAAGCAGAGGGAGCAGAGAAGAAATAAATTTCAGTGATCAAGAGGTACAACTGACAAGTAAGGAATATAAAGAACAAAAGAAGGGAAAGTTGGAGAGGGAGGAAACAACGGAGATTACACAAAGAGTCACAAGAAACACAACAAAACAGAAAATAACTGATAAATAAATACCAATAGAAATGGAAGAAGAGATAAAACTCACTTCCATAAATATAAATCGTCTAAATTCATCAAGTAAAAGACATCAAATATTTACAAAATTGCAAAAATTAAGGACAGATATTACAAGAAGTTCACGTAAGGAGACAACAGAAAAAGCTACTTGAAAATAAAAAACTTGGAGTATTATATACAGCTTTGGGAGATTGCAAAAAAAGGGGAGTGGTAATATATGCTAGAGATCACTTAAGAACAAAGTTAATTTACAATGACAAGGAAGGTCAAGTCTTGAGGATGGAATTGAAACTGGAAAGAAAAACAATACTATTAATAGCCATTTATGCCCCAAACGGAAATCAAATAGATTTTTATAAAGAACTGCATAATAAATTAAAAGAATTAGATTATGAAAATATATGTATTGTTGGCGATTTTAACGCTATAGTAAATCCACGAGAAGACTACCATACAACCAGGAAGAATAAGTTTAAGAGAAAGACATTGCCACAAACATTCAAAGATTTAGTAGAGGAAATGAGTTTACACGACACATGGAGGGATTCACATACCAACATCAAACAATATACATATTTTTCAGCCCCACATCAATTGTGGTCCAGGCTAGATATGGCCTGGATGACACCTCAATTAAGTACAGATACACACGAAATTGAAATTACACCTAGTACATGGGCAGATCATAATCCCATCAAAATAGTCTGGAAAGGCTTCCGAAAACAAAAAAGATGGAAGATGGATACAACTTTTATAAAGGAAAAAGATTATCAACAGATGATAGAAAAGGAAATGAAGTCATTCTTACAAATTAATAATAACGACCGAACAACGATACAAAACTTATGGGACACGACGAAAGCTTATATTAGGGGCCTAACCATCTCATATGTAGCCAAAAGGAAAAAACAGAAACAAAGACTTAGAAATCAATTACTAGACGAGATTAAAATAGAAGAAACTAAATTACAGCAGCAGCCAAATAATATCCAGATTGGGAACACTTCTGCTTTGGCAGATCCACAAGCCGCGACCGCATCTGCTGGATTTTTTTCTAAAAAACTGAGTTTAATAATAAGGAGCAGACGGGATCAGCCGGGAGGACTTTAATTGCAAGTATTTTCCTTAACTTCTTTATTTTTGTGGATTGCCTCCTTCGGAAGCTACAAAGTAAAAAAAGGGGGGGGGAATGGCGTTTGAGGCTTGAGTGGCTGGGAAAGTGAAAGTGAACTGATTACTGCCATAGCCTCAAAGAAACTTTTCTTTTGTTAATGATTTGCCAGAAGGAGGATTTTCTTTTTCTTTTTCTTAAAGAATTGTTTGTTGGCTTTTAAGAAATTTGGACTATTTGGCTGTTTTTTAATTAAAAGAAACTTTAAAATACAGGAAGAAGGGAAAAAGTAAATAAAAGAAGGAGGAGGGGAAAGATAAACTCTCTTCAAAATGGCTACAAAACCTCCCCCAGTAAAAACAGTTCCAGCAAAAGGTACATCTAGTGCTGGCAGCTCTCCTGCTCATGCTCCTAAAGTACAAGAGACTCAAACTTTAACAATTGAAATGATACAACAGGTTATTCAAGGAGCATTGAGTGCTACAGAAAACAAACTTACAGCTAGAATTCAAAATGTTGCAGAAGATCTCACTGCTGTGATTGATACTAAAATCCAAACAGTTACAGAGGAATTGGCAGCACGTAATGTGGACATTAGAGAAGATATACTTTATGCATTTCAAGGGCTTGCTGCCCAAGCTGAAAATTTGGACTCTAAAATAGAAGAAGTTAAAGAAACTACTGAAGTTTTGAGCAACAAGTTGGATATGGCTCAGCAAAAAATTGAGAGATCTGAGATGGATTTGTTACTTATGCAATATAGAGAAATGGAGTTTGCAGTGAGAATTAGAGGGGTGAAAGAAGATAAAAAAGAAAATTTGAAGGAGAAGCTGGGAGAAACAATAGCACAGGTGCTGGGAATGCCAAAAGGTGAAGTGATGTGGCTAATGGATAAAATTTTTAGAGTTAACTCCTGGCTGGCAAGACAGAGAAAGTTACTAAGAGATATAGTAATATATTTTACTACAAGATATGTGCGCAATGAAGTGCTGCAAGCAACTTACAAAAAAAAAGCTAGAAGTGGACGGACAAGAGGTAATGACAATGAAAGAAATTCCTCCAAAGATGTTAAGAGCAAGAAGAGATTATTCTTTTTTGGTGGAGGAGTTAAAGAATCGTCAGCTACAATACAGATGGGATGTTCCAGCCGGTTTGGTGGTGAATTTTTCTGGAGAAAGATATAGGTTGAATACGATTGATAAAGCAAGGGATTTCTACATAAACGTTTTAAAGGCTGGAAGGCCAAAATCTCCTGAAAATAAAGTTAAAGAAACAGCTGAGAAGTTACCACAAGAAGAATTGTTATCAACCGCACAGGGGGAATCATAATTTCAACAAGCCAAGAAGATATCCTTAAAGTCTTGGCGGATGTAGAACCCAGAGAACAAAGAATGACTAGAGCGGCTACAGCAAAACGTAAGGAGGAGTTAAAAACTCAACAATTGCAACTACCAAGTTCTGAAATTGCCAAAACGGAAGCGGTGGGAGGAGCCAGACCGAAAAGTCGGTTAGAGTTGGAAAACCAACAAATGCTCCTGAGGCTTCAGAAGTTCAAGCATGGGAACTAGATTCCTGACTTGGAATGTTAATGGTTTGAATTCTCCACAGAAAAGAAGGAAGATATTTACTTATCTTAAACAATTTAAGAATGACATTATATGTTTGCAGGAAACTCATATTAGAATACAGGACCAAAAATATTTAATAAATTCAAAATTGGGCGCGCATTATGTTGCAGCAGCATCAGAGAAAAAAAATGGTATAGTTATCTACCTGAAGAAAGACTTAATTTCTAAATTAATTGAATCAGACGAGCAGGGTAGATATCTGGCAATTGAAGTCTTGATTGAAGATCAGAAAACTTTAATATTGGGGGTTTACACACCCAATCAACAACAGGAGATTTTTTACAGTTTTTTACATGCTAAAATGACCAATTGGAAATATAAAACATGTATCCTGCTTGGGGACTGGAATGGAGTAATTGATGTCAGAAAAGACAAGTTAGGATCGAATCAAAGTGTTGCCTCAAGAGCTAAACTGCCAAGATCTTTTTTTGATCTGATGGAGGAATGGGAGTTGAAAGATATTTGGCGGGACAGAAATCCAACAGATAAAGATTTTACCTTCTTCTCAGATAGACATCAATCCTTCTCAAGGATAGATTTTATATTAATATCCAATGATCTTTTCCCTAGGGTGAAGACAACAAAGATTTTTCCAAGAACGTTGACAGACCATAGCCCTGTATGGGTAGAAATAGATTATTGTAAGGGACCAAAGAGGTCCTGGAGAGTAAATGAAAACCTATTTAGATATGGGGAAAATATCAAGGAATGTAAGAAGTATTTGAAAGAATATTTTATTATGAATATGCAAAAGGGTACCTCAATGGAAATGGTATGGGATGCTAGTAAGGCTTATATGCGGGGTGTCTTGATTTATATGAATAATAAGTTTAGAAAAAAGCAAGGGGGAAAAAGAAGGGTGTTGGAAGAGCAAATTAAGGAAAATGAACAACTTTTGATAAAAAACCCAAGGGGTAATAAAGTTAAAGAGGTTATTAACTTGCTGAAAGAACAATTTAAAATGTTGATTGCAGATCAAACAGCAACTAATTTACAGTATGCTAGATATAATACATTCTGTAATGCCAATAAGCCTGGAAGATGGATGGCTTATATGCTTAGAAAGAAACAAAGTCAAAGAACAATTGAAAAAATTAAATATAAAGGAAAGAAGGTCTTTCAGCAAGAATTAATTAAGAAGTCGTTTACAGAATATTACTCAGAATTATATAAGGCAGATAAGATTCAGGATATGGATATAGATGGATTTCTTAAGAAACAAAATATAAAGCCAGTTTCACAAGAACAAAGGGGTATGTTAACTCAATTAATCACGTTGGAAGAAATTATGTCTGCAATTAAAGATTTAAAGATGGGTAAGGCCCCAGGAACTGATGGCCTGACGGCGGTTTATTATAAAAATTTACATGAAGAGATGGCTGAACCAATGAAAGAATTATTTAATACTATACAACAGGGAGGTAAGGTTCCTCCCTCCTGGAAAGCAGCCTTTATATCTTTAATACCAAAGGAAGGTCAGGACCATACAGATCCAAAAAATTATAGGCCTATCTCATTGTTAAATACGGATTATAAAATATTTACTAAGGTGTTGGCAAATAGATTAATGAAAGTGTTGCAACAAATAATACATTATGATCAAACGGGTTTTATAGCAGGCAGACAAATGAAAAACAATGTAAGACATATTGTTAATGTATTGGAATATTTAGAAAGGAACAGCCAGGTCCCTGCAGGTATAATTTTTTTAGATGCCGAAAAAGCATTTGATCGTCTTAATTGGAAGTTTTTACTAAATTTAATTGAAAGAATGCAGTTTGGTGATACTTTTATACAATCAATAAAGGCTATATATAGGAAACAAACAGCACAAATAATAGTTAATGGAGGCTTAACTGATAATTTTTTAATAGAAAAAGGTACACGGCAAGGATGCCCCTTGTCTCCATTATTATTTATTTTATCATTGGAAATTTTGTTGAATAATATAAGAGATAGAGAAGAAATAAAAGGAATACAGATTGGGCAATATGAATATAAACTGCGTGCTTTTGCGGATGACCTGGTCGTTACCTTAACTCAACCATTACAATCTGTTAGAATATTAATGGATATAATTAAAGAGTATGGATTCATATCTGGTTTTAAAATAAATGCAGCCAAAACAAAGATAATAGCTAAAAATATGACTGTTAAACAAAAACAAGAGATGGAGAAGCAAACAGGATTTGAAGTAGTTAAAAAGGTCAAGTATTTAGGAATAAATATCCTGACGACTAATTCGAAACTATATCACTATAATTATGAATTATTGTGGCAAAAGATGCAATTAGAGATTCAGAATTGGCGTAAGTTACAATTGTCACTGTTAGGAAGGATAGCTGCCATAAAAATGAATCTTTTACCAAGGTTTTTGTTCCTTTTTCAAACAATACCAATACTTAAAACTGATAAAATACTGAAAGAATGGCAAAAAGGTATAACAACGTTTGTTTGGGCAGGGAAAAAACCTCGAGTTAAACAGAAAATAATGCAGGATTCTCGAGAAAGAGGTGGACATAAAGTGCCCAATTTAGGGCTTTATTATGAGGCAGCTGTTTTATCACTAGTTAGTGACTGGATTAACTTAACGGAAGACAGGATATTAAATGTTGAAGGGTATGGCCTGGTTTATGACTGGCATGCATATTTACTGTGTGATAAAAAGGTAGATAATATTTTTAAAAGTCATATATTGAGAAATTCCTTGTTACGAGTATGGAAAAAGTATAGTTATAAATTAAATGATAGAATTCCGATTTGGGCAATACCCAGACATGCGATTGAAAATATAAACATAGAGCAAAAGCAAGATGGGATTTCATATGAGCAACTTTTGGAGAAGGAAGGACAGGGGTTTCAGCTAAAAACTATTCAACAACTAAAAGATCAAGGAATAATTAAAATTTGGTTTCAATATGGCCAGCTACAGGCCAGATGGAAGGAAGACCAAAAAAAGGGTATTTTACAATATGAAGAGAACTTGATTAAGCAAATAAGAGACCAGGGCCAAATGCACATAAAAAGGTTATACAATGCATTATTGGAAATAGATTCGGAGACAGAATTAGTTAAGGATTGTATGATAAAATGGGCACAAAATGTAGGGGAAATGATAACGTTAGATACATGGGAAAATATATGGGTGAGAAATGTAAAATTTACACAGGCTCAAAATTTAAGAGAAATTTTTTATAAAATGTTTTATAGATGGCATTTAGACCCAAAGATTAGCTTGTATGTATCCAAATATTCAGCCCAAATGTTGGAGATGTGGATGTCAGGATGCCACGTATTTTCATATATGGTGGACATGTAAAAGTATTAAGGCGTTCTGGATAAGAATTTGGTGGATAATTCAAAATATATTAAAGAAAAAGATTAAATTTATGCCACAGTTTTTTTTGTTAGGTATTATAACAGATTGTACTGGACTAGAAATAAAATTGATTTTAAATTTAATAACAGCGGCAAGACTACTGATGGCACAGTATTGGAAGAAACAAGAAATACCTACGATTCAAGAATGGACAATAAAGGTTGTGCATTTGGCAGAAATGGCAAAAATCTCCGCATATCTTAAAGACTATTCGAATGAAAGATATATAAAGGAATGGAGAAAATGGATAGATTCAAAATAAATATTGGAATAAGAATTTTCAGTTAGCTTATGAATGACATATGCAGTAGAGATAGTCATATTAAGTAGGATTTGGTGTTTTTTTTTAAGAAGTTAAAGATCAAAGTTATTAATAATATATTATATGGTTAGTTAATTATAGTATTATGTTTGTACATTTTGTACCCTGAGCTAATCCCGGGAAGCCAAGGGGGGGAGGGAGGGGGGTTGGTAGGGGGAGGGATGGGGGCTGGGAGGGGGGTGGGGGAATGAATGGGAAGGGGGGGAGAAAATGTTTGTACTTTTTATTAAACTTTTTAATAAAAAAAAAAGAATACACACTTAGAGAAGAAAAATATAGTCATAGAATTCTTTAAAACACTTTATCGAAAGGAGAATGTTCCGGAGGAACAAATTAAATCATATCTGCATAAAGCGAAAATCACTCAAATTGAAGAAGACCACAGAGAAATATTGAATCAACCCATAACGATGTTCGAACTAGTGGAAGCCCGCAAAAGACAAAAAAACAATAAAATGCCAGGCTTGGACGGAATCCCGGTTGAATTTTATAAGCACTGTCAACAAACTATCGATCTAATATTACTTCAAGTTTTTAATGAAGCACTATCCACAGCTGAAATTCCAAAATCCTGGACTGAATCAATCATAACACTAATACACAAAGAGGATACAGAACCGATACAAATTAGGAACTACAGACCAATATCATTACTCAACACGGACTACAAATTATTTATGGCAATATTGGCACAAAGAATGAAAACAATAATACACAACTATATACACCCTGATCAGAATGGTTTCATACCCAGAAGACAAATTAGGAAAAACCTCAGGTCAATCATAAGTATCTTGGAATATTATGATCAAAGAATAAATACAGAAATGGCTATAATCTCTCTCGACGCTCAGAAAGCGTTTGATAATTTAAACTGGGCTTTTTTTATAAAACAATTGGAGTTGATGAATTGTGGACAGAAATTCAATAATTTGATACAAAAAATTTACTCACACCAGACAGCAAAGCTCGCAATAAACGGAGATTTGACACAAACATTCGATATTCAGAAAGGAGTAAGACAAGGATGCCCCATGTCACCACTACTATTTGTAATAGCGTTGGAAACCCTCCTAAATGGGATAAGGAAGGATGTGGATATTAAAGGATTGCGGACAGGGGAGAGGAATATAAATTGTTGGCTTTCGCAGACAATGTGATTTTTAATCTGGAAAATCCGAGATAATCAGCACCAAAGTTAATATCAACGATAGAAGAATATGGGAAAGTTGCGGGCCTTAAAATAAACAAACAAAAAACTGAAGTATTGATTAAAAACATGACCCAAACACAGAGCTTAGAATTAGAAGAAAAAATTGGACTCCAAATTGTAAATTGGTATGCTAAGAACCGGAAGCTTTGGGGTTTTTTAGATAGTTTTTCAAACTCTATTTTAAAGAGATCTGGGAGGAGGGTGGTTTCTAATGTAAATAAGGAGGCTGGGGGACCTCCCGGGAGGGGGGTGGGTTGTGTGGGTTCAGGGGTTAATCTGCGGGGGAAAGGGTCTAGTCCGGCTAAGGAGCATGACGGAGGTGATACGAAATCCGGAGTCAAGGAGGGGGTTAGAGCTTATACTATCGGTAGACATTACATTGGTACTATAGGTGGGAGGGGCAGATATGGCAGGAGTAGGGGGCCATATCAAGTGAAGGGAGTGCGCGCTCGCTATCTTCAAGCGGTGGCATGCTCCGGCCCCTAATGCTCTGCTCGTTCCCCAGGTTGCACAGACCCTCAAGCCCTGGACCTTCGGCTGATGCTATGCAATGCCAGGTCCGTGGTAAACAAAGCCCCCCTCATTTGTGATCTTTTTCAAGAGGGGGGAGCGGACCTGGCAGGTATTACGGAGACCTGGCTGGGCCAGGAGGGAGGGGTTTCTCTCATAGAGATGTGCCCACCTGGTTTCCGGGCATTTCATCAGCCAAGGTCACAGGGGAGGGGTGGGGGGGTGGCAGTTATCATTAGAGAAGGTCTTGGCCCGAAGGAGGCCACTGTTCCTCAGACGGTCGGATGTGAGTCCCTCCTTGTGAAGTGGGGTCATGGGGTACAGATGGGCTTGCTAGTTACGTACCTGGCTCCCTGTTACGTGGCGGCAGCCCTGCCTGAGCTACTCAACGTTATAGCCGCGGTGGCGGTTGATACCCCTAGGCTTATAGTCATGGGGGATTTCAACCTGCCATCCGTCGGTGAGGCGTCTGAGGTGGCTCAGGAGTTCATGGCTTCCATGACGGCCATGGACCTGACCCAGTTAGTTCATGGCCCTACTCACACTGGGGAAACACACTGGACCTAGTTTTTGTCTCTGGTCAGTGGTTGAGTGATCTTGAGATAGGGGATATAGTGATTGAGCCCTTGTCATGGTCGGATCACTCCCTCCTTCACTTTGACCTTTGAACCACCACACCCCGCCGCAGGGAGGCAGAACCGATAAGGTGGTTCCGCCCCAAGCACCTGATGGACCCAGATAGGTTCCAGAAGGAGCTTGGGCCATTTCCTGAGGCTCTGGCACATGGCTCGATCGAAGACCTGGTGGCCGCCTGGGATAGGGAGGCTGCCGGGGCCTTGAATCGAGTCGTGCCTTTGCGGCCTCTGCCTCGACGCTGATCTCACCTGGCTCCTTGGTACACTGAGGAGCTGAAGGAGATGAAGCGTTGGAAAAGATGCCTGGAGAGCAGTTGGAGAGCCAGCCGATCTGAATCTGACCGAACACTGGTAAGATCTCATATTAAGACTTACCTAGTGGCGATAAAAGCGGCAAAACATAACTATTTTTCCGCTCTTATTGCATCATCAGATAACCGCCCGGCCGCCTTGTTTAGGGTGACCCGCTCCCTGCTCCTTCAGGAAGTGCGGGAAGACCCCTTGGAGGGTAGAGCCGAGGATTTTGTTCAATATCCTTCTGGACTCACAGCTATCTTTAGAAGAACACCTGACGGCTGTGGCCAGAAGGGCTTTTTATCAGGTTTGCCTGATACTCCAGTTGCGCCCCTTTCTAAATCGGGACTCATTAAACACGGTCACTCATGCCCTCGTCACTTCCCGCCTGGACTACTGCAATGCTCTTTACATGGGGCTCCCCTTGAAGAGCACCCGAAGGCTCCAGTTGGTCCAAAATGCGGCCGCGCGGGTAGTTATGGGAGTGATGTGGCGCTCCCATGTGACACCCCTCCTGCGCGAGCTGCACTGGCTTCCTGTGTTCTTCTGGGTGCACTTCAAGGTTTTGGTTATAAATTAAATGATAAAATACCAATTTGGGCAATACCCAGACATGCGTTTGAAAATATAAATATAGAACAAAAGCAAGATGGGATTTCATATAAGCAACTCTTGGAGAAGGTAGGACAGGGCGCATATCTCCACATATCTTAAGGACTTTTCGAATGAAAGATATTTAAAGGAATGGAGAAGATGGATAGACTATATTCAAAATAAATATCGAAATAAGAGTTTTCAGTTAGCTTATGAATGATATATGTAATAGAGATAGTCATATTATTTTAGTTACTTTTTATTTTTTTATTTTTTTTTCTTACTAGAAGTTAAAGATCAAGGTTATTAATGAAATTTTATATGGTTAGTTAATTACAGCTTTCTATGTTTGTACATGTTGTACCCTGAGCTAATCCCGGGAAGCCAAGGGAGGGAGGGAGGGGGGTTGGTACGGAGAGGGAGGGGGGGTGGGAAGAAAATGTATGTAATCTTTTGTTTGTAAAACTTTTTAATAAAAAAAAAAAGGTTTTGGTTACCACCTTTAGAACACTCCATGGCTTAGGACCGAGGTATCTTCGAGACCACCTTCTGCCAACAGTACCCTCTCACCGACCAGTACGCTCCCATAGAGAGGGGCTTCTCAGGGTGCCATCGGTCAAACAGTGTCGACTGACGGCCCCCAGGGGGAGAGCCTTCTCTGTGGGGGCACCCACCATGTGGAACAAGCTCCCCCCGGAGATACGGACAATCCCGGATCTCCGCGCTTTCCGCCATGCCCTCAAGACGTTTCTATTCCAGCAGGCTGGCCTGGACTAACCTCTTCTAAAACTGCTCTTATATTCTTAAATCTTAATCTCATAAATTTAGAGTTTTAATTTTAGGTTTAAGACCAAATTATTTAATTGTATTTTAATCAATTCTTTAAAATATTTGTATTATATGTATTTTATCATTTGTCTGTACACCGCCCTGAGTCCCCCGGGAGTAGAGTGGTATATAAATATAATAATAAATAAATAAATAAATAAAAAAAGATAAAATATTTAGGCATCTGGCTGACTGCGAAAGCTACAACAATCAAGGAAGACAATTACACCAAACTACTAAAACAAATTTAAAAAGACTTGGAAGTATGGAACAGAATACAACTCTCACTGATGGGAAGAATTAATTCGATAAAAATGAATATCCTACCAAGAATATTATTTCTGTACCAGGTCATACCAATTTACCCGGGAAGAGACTTCTTCAAAAATCTAAATAAAATAGCAACAACATATATATGGCAAGGGAAAAGACCTAGAATTAAGATTAAAGCGTTACAAGACACAAGAGACAAGGGAGGCCTGGCAGTACCAAACTGGGAGTTGTATTACAAAGCGGCTGGCATGACTTGGATTAAAGATTGGATAAAATTGGAGGATAAGAGAACATTATATCTAGAAGGATTCGACCTTATGAGAGGATGGCATGCCTTCCTTTGGGATGGACCTGATAAAAAACATACTTACTTCCAAAGACATATTATTAGGGATTCATTATATAAAATTTGGCAAGGAATAAAGAAGAGGTACTACACAAGAATACCGAGATGGTGGTCCCCAATGGAGGCATTAATATTCCCAAATACTTTAGAAATAGGTAAAATGATGAAATATCAAGACTTACTAACTAATGAAGGTGAACTTCTCCCAAGACACAAACTCCAAGAGAGTGATACAAAGATAGACTGGTGGCATTATACACAAATCCACTCAAGATATAACAAAGATAAATTGCAACATGGAATAGCTATGGATTCGAACGATTTGGATAAAATTCTTTTAGGACCGGATCAAAAAATAATAACTAAATTATACAATTTTTTGCTAAGAGATGCTCTTCTAGAGGAAACAGTTAAACATAACATGATAATGTGGGCCAGGGACATAGGACGTAATATCCAGTTGACAGAATGGGATAAACTATGGAATCAAAATATCAAAATGACGAGAGCCACACCCTATAAGGAAAATCTAATTAAAATGTTTTATAGGTGGCATCTACCACCGGCCCGATTAGCCAAAATTCATCCAAATACATCCGCACTGTGCTGGAAGTGCAAAACCCAAAAGGGAACATATTTTCACACCTGGTGGAAGTGCACCAAAGCCCAACAATACTGGCTAGAAATAAAAAGTATTATAGAAGAAATAATAAACCTGCAGATAGAAAATAATCCAGAATTTTTTCTACTTGGCATGATGACATCACAATACAGCAAAGAAACAAAGTATCTTATCACTCATATTTTGACAGCAGCACGACTCATATATGCCCAAAACTGGAAGACAGACTTAATCCCGAATAGGGATAAAATTATCTCTAAAATAAATGAATGTGCCAAAATGGACAAATTAACCCTGGAACTCCAGGATAAAGAAGAAAGTGAATATTATTTAATATGGCACAAATGGTATCAATGGCTTGAAAGCAAAATAGCAATACACTAAAAAAGATAGAGGTGGAGATGAAAAACATAGATTAAATTTACTATAACTCTAACACATCCAGTTAGAAATTGGAATATATGAAAAAAGATTAAGCAAATGTTATAAAGTTTATGGTACAATCTGTAGATGACTAAAAAACTTATATATGTAATGTAGGGTGAGTTTAGTAGGTGGAGGGAATGTTTGTATTTTTGTTGATTTTGTTTCATTTTTATTGTCTTTTTGTATTGTCTTAATAAAAAAAATTTTTTTAAAAGACAATGCAAAGGGGTATAATATAGAATAGAAGGGAAAAATTGAATTTGATTAAGATTAGAGATAAGGATGAAGGGTAATATTGGTTTTTTAAAAAAATAGATGAGGAATAAATATGGCAAAAAGGAAATATAGAAATTGTAAATTTAACTGAAATGACAAAACACTGTTTAAATTTGTGAACCGGCCAAATACTCTGTTCAAAAAAAATACATTGTATGTTTGTATGTGTGTTTCTAATTATTGCTATTTATTCATATTTGTTCTCTTTTATTCTTTAAAGTTTAACAATTCATTCTTTATCTTAATATCTTTATATTTGTTTGGGGTTGGTTTCCTTCCCTTTCATCTTTTTTATTGTACAGCAATCTTTCTCCTCAAACCTACCACCTCTCTCTTTTCTTTCCTTCTTACTTTCTCTTCCCCCCCTTCTTCTCCTCCCTACTTCCTTTTTCCTTTCTCCTTCTCCTCCTCTCTTCCTCCCTCTCTTACCCTCACTCCTACTCTAATTTCCCTTCCCTTCCTTCATTCCTCTCTACTGCTGTATCCTTTTATGCATATGGACTACTCAGAGGGCTGAAAAAGTTATTTTTGATTGGTCCTCACACTTTTGACCATTCCTCGAACTTACGACTGTCCTCACATTTTATGTTTTTGCCCTATCTTGTCACCATGGTGAAGAGAAGCAGTTGTGAAATGAGTGACACAGTTGTTAAGAATGCTAAATGGATATAAATGATGACCAGTCATAGGTGCGAAGACCAGTCAAAAGTGCGAGGACCTGTCAGAAATCACTTTTTTCAGCCCTCTTGTGTAGTCCCTATACACATAGCCATGGCCACCCGGTCACATGCCCAGCTAGCCATGCCCACCCAGTCACATGACCTCCAAGCCACACCCACAAAATAAGCCACACCCACAGAACCGGTAGTAAAAAAATTTAGAACCCACCCCTGGTTGGGGGTCACCACAAGTTGAGGAACTGTATTAAAGGGTCGCGGCATTAGGAAGGTTGAGAACCACTGGTCTAAAGTATTCTTGCCTCTAGTGGGACAATTGACATGCTGAAAGTATTTTGGTAGCTCTTTCCTTAAAATGGCTTTGTTTAGATCTCCCAAAATAATGGCCAGTGAATCGGAGTATTTGGCTTCAGCCTCCATAATGTGGTCAGCTAGATGCCTTGTAATGTCTTGTTTACACAGACTTGTGGAGAGACATAAACAGCAATTAGGAGAAATTAGGAGAACTCACTTGGACAGTAAAATGGTTTACAGTTGATAAGTAAAGTTTTCATCACAGAATTTCTATATTATAATTATATCCTGAGACCAGCTGTTGTTGATATATAAGCATAAGCCTCCTCTCTTCTTTTTACCACATGATTCTGCAATTCTGTCTGCTCTATATATCTGATACCCTAGAATCTGCATACTGTTGTCATCAATATCATCATGTAATCAGGTTTCAATAAAGCATAGGGCAGCTCGCTGTGAAAATCAGAGTTGCATCTGTTTAAAAGGAGTATTTCATCCATCTTGTTAACTAGTGAACGTAAATTTGTCAGGAAGATTAAAGGCAGAGCAGTTCTATTTCCCCTATTCCTTAGCCTGTTTAACATTCCCGCCCTTTTATCTCTCCGTCTCCGTTTCCTCTATTTGGATTTTTGGTAATCCATAGCTCCAGGAAAATTGCTTCTTCCTGTGTTAGAATCTCCTCTGCTTTTGTAAAGACAGGACGGATGGGGGTGAGATCAGAGAAAGCTGCAGATAGTCTCGTGAGTATGAAATCTGTAGCGAGTCACAGAGAATAATAAAAAATAAAGAAACCATTAGAGCGCATTTCACCGAGGCAGCTTTCAGCAGTGCCATCTTGGATCAGGAAACATGATAGCAGTGTTCTGATAGCATGATAGGGGTGACATGATAGCAGTGTTCTGATATTTCAGGGATTGCCACAAAGAAGAGGGAATCAAGATATTCTCCAAAGCACCTGAGATCAGGACAAGAAGCAGCAGATGGAAACTAATCAAGGAGAGAAGCAAATTTCCTGACTGAACAATTAATCTGTTCTGTCCTCACCACGTTAGTCTGTGTGCAGCTTGACAGCTAAACCCACCTATCCTCCAATAAAACAGACCGTGTGCATAAATCTGAATGCTTTATTGAAAGAACAGGATATGGTGAAACTGTGGAAAATAGGGATACATACAATCAGAACCAAATACAAGGTAGACAATATTAAGTTATTACTGAATATAACAATTAATAAATACAAGCAATTTAAATCTCACCAGCAATGCTGTTGGGGGGGGGGTTTGTCCTTGGATGATCATGTGCCACAGATTAAGATGGATGCTTCTTTGTGCTTCTGCTTTCTCCAAATGCTAAAAAAAAATGAAGTCTGGTTTCCCAGCATGCACTTAGTTTGAGAGCGCAGTCTGATGGGTAAAACGGGTTGGGTCAGCTTCAAACAATATATTTGGTATTTTGTCTCTTCAGCCGCTAGATGGGATTAGAGCGCAACAACAGTATATAAAGTTCATATATTGGGGAATATTTGTCCCTCTGGCCACTAGATGGGGCTAGAGAGCAACAATATATAAAAGTTATATATTAGGTTATGACACTTCCTGCTTGGTATCAATACCACTATTTGAGTTCTGAAATGGTAGCATTAGATGAGCTGCCATTGCTTTTTTCTTGATATGGTTGTCAATGATATAGTGCCACTGCAGTTTCTGATGAGGTTTCTGGGAAGACAGTGATCTAAGTCCAGAATATAACATCCCATTGGTAGTTTCTCCCTTAGAATTGCTGAGGTCATCTGATTTGTATCCAGCATCATTCTGTAGCAACGGGACCTGAGTCATGTCAGAAGGTATCTGGACAGTGGCTTGGCTTTGAGCACATCACTGCTTCTGTTACTGTGAGGCTGCCCACAGATTCTGCATTGGATGAAGAATCTGCATTCATCCGGGATCTGTGAGGTTTTGAACATTCTTCCTTCAGAAAATGTTTTTGCTTGCAAACCACGTCAGATGCAGATCAGGGGATTTGCCTCTCTGTGAACTGCTCTTTCTTTCTCTGCATTTGCTTTGAATGGATGAAACGGAATCTTTGGTATATTTGCTGGGGGGAATCCACATCTGAGACAAAGAAACCAGTTTGTTCTGAGGATGCAATAGTCTCTGACATATTTGTTCCACACCTTATGTCAGGATCCTCCTGTGACTGACAATGGAAGTTCCTTTTGAACAAATACCATGGAAGACACTGCAGAAGATTGGTTCAATTGCCTTTTGAAGCTTGCTGTTGTTTGTGGTGTGAAGGGAAGAGGGGTGACCTGGTTGTCATTATCTTCTTTGACTAATTCCTGCTCTGTCTTTTCTAAGGGGAGTTTGTCTTCAGTAGATATTGCCATCTGATTGTTACCTTCCATCTTTTGGAAGACTGTGCGGCTTAAATGAACTTGGTCTCTGTCACAGGCAAGGTTGTCTCTAAAGAAGCCCATGAAAGGACAAGGAAATGGGTAATGTGCGGTGTGTCAACTTGCAAAGCTTTCAAGTTGCCATGAGCAGGAGGGAGGGAGAACTGATAGAGCTGATTGATTTCCCTAACTGAAGATACATTCCATACATGCTTCCGTACCGCAATCAGAAGGAGGGTATTGGATTTCACAGCCAGCCAAAGTGGTTAATTGGAGAATGTGATTTATGACATGGCCAGGGAGGAGGGGAGAAACAGGGTCATAGGGGAACGTAAATCTACATGGGATTAGTTCTAACTGCATCCGAATATTGCCGAAATGGTGCTCCTAATAAATGACTGTATTTCTTTTGAAGTTTGGTTTATGGCTCATGAATTAATTAGGGCATCTTTCGGAAACTTTACTGACAGTTAGAACTACTTTTAAAATCTATCAAGATTACCAGGTTTCCTGAATCCTGGACTCTCCAATCGCTCCCCGATGTCTGGGGTGCTGAGAGGGAAAATCAGGCAACCATGGCCAAAGATGGGCTATCTGAAGAGAGCCTAATTGCAGCCAGAGTGCAGCCTCCCTCAGATATCAAAGCTGAGATGCCTGCTCCAGCAGCGGAAGCAAGAAAAGATGAGTATTGGTGGGAGTTAATCCCTAAAGCAGCTGAGGTTGACTTCCCCCACCCCAATGCCTGGAAAAAAGGGAAACCCCTAAGCGAGCTGGGAAGAGTGGAGTGGAGGTGGGACTGGAAACAAGCCAGGTTCCCAAAGCCCCTGGGGAGTTCCAGAGAGCAGCTGAGGGAGGAATTTGACCAAGCCACCCTTCCCTATGAGGGGCCGTCATACAGGCCAAAGGAGAGGGGAGGAGCAGTGGATCCCTTTGAAGTGAGGAGAAGCAGACAGGAGCACAGTCCCCCTTCTCCACCCATCAGAAGGAGGCTGCAACCAGTATCTTCCACGCAGCAGGCAGGCTGCCCAGGGCAGACAAACCCCTCTCTCCCTCCAAACTAGAGCTGAGGAAGAGGGCCAGCTACATCAAATGCAAGCATACAGAGGCCAACAAGGGGAGAGAGGAGCAGTGCTGAATGAACTGCCCCAGTTCAGAGGAAAGTTTGATGTGGGCTCAGACCAGCTAGCTTTATTCCTTGACTCAGTTGTGATCCACCTAGAATGTTATGGACACCTCTACCCATCCCCCAGAGCCATGGTGAATACCATTGCAGAGGGGCTAGAGGGGGAAGCAAGGGAATGGCTAGCAGCCCTCCACAAGAGGAGAGCCCCCCAACTGCAAGATGTAGATGACTTCCTACGACTGCTAGAGGCCAGATTCAAGGAGGCAGAGGAAGACCTGTATGCAGAGGATGAGCTCAGCTATCTAAAGCAGAGGGGCCATACCATTAAAGAGCACATCCGCGAATTTAGGAGAGTCATTGGGAGGCTATCCCCTTTGCCAGAGTGGTTGCTAGTGCACTTTTTCAGAAAAGCCTGGACAATCAAATTGCCCAGGTAACTGCTTACTTGGACATCCCAAACCAGCTCTCTGAGTGGTTCCGAGTGGCAGTAAAAGTCGATAGTGGATTGCGCGCCAACAACATGAGAGAGCAACCAGACACGAAAGAGAGGGGGCAACCTGACCTGAAACCAGCCCTCCCTCGAAGCCTGCTGAAGTGTTATAGATGTGGAGGGAAGGGCCACAAGGTATCTGTGTGCACAACCCCAGCCGCAAGGCCTAGGCCAGAGCCACCACCCAGGGCACAGCTGGAACGAGGCCCCAAACGAGCCACCAACATGTCCCGGAGGGCCTTCCAGGCTGAACAGGTCCCTTCCCACCCAGCCGGAGGGGGGGGGGACACCAGGTAACAATGACCAGTTGCCAAAATCCTATGATAGCAAGGACGAGGGCAAAAACAACCCAATGATGAGGGGACCAGTCCACCCTTTCGTTTTCCCAATATGCCTCACAGCCCCAAAAACGGGGACCCAGGGGGCCTTTCAAGCCCTGATAGACTCAGGCTGCACTAGATGCTTGATCAACCTAACCACAGACCTGAAACTGGGGATCAGAGCAAAAAGACTGACCCACCCAATCCAGTTCAAACAGGTTGATGGATCCCTAATGGGGGGAGCCTATGCCACTCACCTGACCGAACCAGTGAGGCTAGAGCTAGTAGATCACTGGGAAGTAATTCGATTCGTAATAGCCCCCAAAATGACAGATCCAGTCATACTGGGACTCTCCTGGCTAGACAAGTGGGGACCGACCATCTGGTGGCAAGGGGGTACCTGCAGACTGAGAATAGCAAGGGGGACCCAACCCCTCCCACACCAGCAAGCAGAAATACCGCCCATGCAGGGACCCCTCCAAAAGAGCACACCAGAACTGGCAGCCACATCCGACAAAATCCCAGAGACCGAACAGATCCCAAAGGAATATCAGGACCTTGCAGAAGTATTCAGCGAGGCCGAGTGCAACGTCCTGCCTCCCCACCGCGAGGCAGATTCCACTATCAAAATCATTCCTGGGACAAAACTACCCAAGCCCAAGCTGTATGCCATGACACCTCGGGAAATGCAAGAAATGCGCAACTACATAGACAAAAACCTAGAAAGGGGATTCATCGAGCCAGCCAAACCACGGGTCACGGCGCCAGTCCTCTTCAAAGAAAAAGATGGGATTATGAGATTATGTGTTGACTTTCAAGGTATCAATGCAGTGTGTGCACACAACCTATATCCCCTCCCCCTCATGAAGAACATGCTATCTTACCTGGCCAAAGGAAAAGTCTTCACCAAACTAGACCTCAGAGAAGCATACTACCGAGTACGCATCAGGGAGGGAGACGAGTGGAAAACAGCGCTCAACTGCCCCCTAGGGAGCTTCCAATTCAAGGTGATGCCTTTTGGACTGCAGGGAGCCCCAGCGGTGTTCATGCAATTAATAAATGAGGTGCTGCATGAGCACCTCTACAAGGGGGTTCTCATCTACCTAGATGACATCCTCATTTACACTGAGACCATGGACAACCACATACCCCTTGTCCGCCAGGTACTGGAAAAACTTCTGGCAGCCAGCCTGTATGTCAAGCTGTCAAAATGCAAGTTCCACCGCGCACGGCTAGATTACCTGAGTTATCGAGTGTCAAATGAGGGAATAGAGATGGATCCAGCCAAAGTGCAAGCAGTCCTAGGCTGGCAACACCCTCGCACCTGTAGACAGCTATAAAGCTTCCTAGGATTAGCGAACTTCTACAGGCAATTCATCTCCTCCTTTGTGAAGACTGCCAAACCCATGACGGACCTTCTAAAGACAGGGAGTCCAGGAACAAAACCCCGCCCAGGACAACCTCTACCTTGGGACCTGACCTGCCAAGAGGCATTTGAAACACTAAAAGAAATGTTTGCGAAGGAACCAGTGTTGAAGCATCCTGACCCCGAACAACCCTTCGTCATCCAAGCAGATGCCAGTGACGTGGCAGTTGGAGCAGTGCTACTCCAAAGAAATAAGTCAAGGAAATCTACAACCCTGCGCCTACACCTCCTGCAAGCTCACAGACACAGAAAGATGATGGGCAGCATGAGAAAAGGAGGCATTCACAGTGAGATGGGCACTTCTAACCTGGCGACACCTGCAGGAAGGGGGCCAGAAACCATTCGAAGTCTGGACTGACCACAAAACCTGGAGGCCCTCAGGACCCTGCGAAAACTATCGCCCAAACAAGTCCGTTGGGCTCAATACTTCAACCATTTCAACTTTGTGTGTAAAGCACATTCCAGGGGGGAGGAACTTTCTAGCTGATGCCCTCTCCCGCATGCCCCAGTACAAATGTGAGCGGGAGCAGGTAGTGACGCCATTGTTCCCTTACCCAAAGAGCAGGCCAAGTAACCACCAGACGACAACGCCACAACCGGCACAACTAACCAACAAGCCATCTAACGGCAAAACTCAAAACTGAACTGCTGGCAGAGCCCTGGTTCTGAGATAATCAACACATTCTGACAAAAAGGGATGACCTCGCATAGAAGGGGACAAAGCTCTATGTCCCGGAATCCCTACGCACCCTGATCCTCCAGAGGAGCCACGACGTTAAACTGGCAGGCCACTTCGGATTCCTAAAGACTTTACACTTAGCACGGAGGCAATTCTGGTGGCCCAGCATAAAGAAAGACGTGGACAGTTAGGTGAAAAGTTGCACCATCTGTGCCATGATGAAGAAGCGACCAGGAAAAAACCCCCGGACTGCTACAATCAGTAGCAGAGCCTACAAGACCATGGGAGGAGATTGCAATGGACTTTATAGTGGAGTTGTCGAAAAGTGGGGGAAACACGGTGATCTGGACTGTAATAGATTTATTTTCCAAACAGGCACACTTCATGCCCTGCAGCGGACTACCCTCAGCCATTCAGTTGGCCAAACTGTTCCTGAAACACATCTACCGCTTCCATGGAGTACCAAGAAGAATGATCTCTGACAGAGGGGTCCAGTTCACGGCTAAGTTCTGGAGAAAGTTCCTACGGTCCATTGGGTCATCCCAGGGCCTTAGCTCAGCCTTTCATCCAAGCACCAACGGGGGGTGGGGGGGGCAGAGAGACTGAATGCCATGGTAGAGCAGTACCTGAGGTGCTATGTGAACTATCAGCAGTCCAATTGGGCGGACCTTCTGTCTTTCGCTGAAATATAATTATAATATCACATATAATAATGCTGTTCACAGTAGCATGGGGCTAACCCCATTTAAGGTAGTGAGTGGCATGGACTTTGTCCCAATGCCTGAGTGCCCAAGGGAGCCTCCCTCCTCAGTCAGCTTGAACGATTGGATGGCGACACTGAAAGTAACCTGGGAGAATGTCAAGAAAGTGCTAGCTATTTTACACAGTGTCCCAAGAGAGGTCCACATTAAATTCATGAGAAGGGAAACGAGAGATGAAATACTGAGAAATCAAAGATCGGGGGTGCTGATATACAAGGAGGTCACCATCCTGAAGCAGATTCCCAGACAGGTACGAGAATTAAGAAGAAAATATTATTTTTTATCAAACAAGCTGTACCTTAAGGGAGTAGGTTTTAGGTGGTTGATTCCAGAGGGTTTGATGATTTTTTGGGAGAATAGTAAGAAGAAAATTAATAATGTAATGGAAGCTAAGGCTTTTTTTGACCAACATAAATCCTTCCTAGGTGGAGAAGATACAGGAGCCGAAGAGGGGGAAGTATTAAACGATCAAGGAGCGGGGGCGGACGGAGCTGTGGCGGCCCGGGAGGAGGGGGGAGGCCAGACCATGGTTTTAAGAGCCAGAACCAGGAAATGAAGGAAGGAGGGGAATCTATTGTTTAATGTTTCCTTTAATTGACGTTTTATTTCCTTTTCTCTCTTTTTTATTGTATTTTGTATAATATTTTTCTGTTTATATAATTTTTATACAACTTGGTTGTTTGTTTTGATTTAAGATAATAATGTCTGTTGTGTGAGAATTTAAAAAAAGAAAATAATAATAGAAATATCTTTATATGAAGATATTGAAAATTCAACATATTGTAAACTATAATATTGTACATTTTTAACCAATAAAAACTTTTTAAATAAAAAAAAAAAAAAAAGAAAGTGCTAGCTAAAGCAGCACAAACCTATAAGAAACAGGCAGACAAACACCAAGCTCCCCAAAGGCCATTTCAATTGGGGGAGAAAGTTTATCTCTCCACAAAATATTTGAGGTTAAAACTTCCTAGCAAGAAATTGGGACCAAAGTTATTGGGACCATTCCCCATAGTAAAGATAATCAACCCGGTCACAGTGCAATTGAAGTTACCCCGACTGCTAGGGAAGATATATCCGGTATTCCATAGTAGCCTCTTAAAACATGTGGTCGGATCGACCCTGAGGCCACTACCCCGTGAGCCCCCAGACTCCATGGTCATAAGGGGCCAGACCCATTATGAGGTGTAGCAAATCCTCAATTCGAGATGGCACAGTAGACAACTCCAATATTTAATCAAGTGGAAGGGTTACCCCTTATCAGAGGCATCTTGGGTAAAGAGTTATAGCCAAGTTATATATAGCGGATCGCCTTATAGCCAAATTTCATGCAGAAAATCCAAACAAGCCAGGTGGGAGGTCACGTCCCTAAACTCTACATCTGTACTCAAATTGTTTTGCTTTGTGCAGGTCGCCCTCGGGAAGTAAGGGGAGCCGAATGTCAACTGGCAAAGCTTTCAAGTTGTCATGAGCAGGAGGGAGGGAGAACTGATAGAGCTGATTGATTTCCCTAACTGAAGATACATTCCATACATGCTTCCGTACCGCAATCAGAAGGAGGGTGTTGGATTTCACAGCCAGCCAAAGTGGTTAATTGGAGAATGTGATTTATGACATGGCCAGGGAGGAGGGGAGAGACAGGGTCATAGGGGAACGTAAATCTACGTGGGATTAGTTCTAACTGCATCCAAATATTGCCGAAATGGTGCTCCTAATAAATGACTGTATTTCTTTTGAAGTTTGGCTCATGGCTCATGAATTAATTAGGGCACCTTTCAGAAACTTCACACGGTGATCCCTTTAAGAAGAATTGGTTGTGGCTTGGCTGAAAAATAGAAGGATATCCATTCACTAGTGTGCTTGTCAGCATGCTGCTAACAGATATTGGTTTATGCATGCTTCCTAAACAGACATCTCCCATAATGACCCACTCTAGGTCTAATTTCTGAGTAGGGAGCATTGTGGGGACCATTGATCTGAGCTCTTGCCTTGTGGACTTGTAAAATATTTTTCCCTAGGAGCAAGATTATCTGAGCCTGAGGATTGAGTAATGGTATCAGATGCGCTATGTGGTTCAAATGTGGGTGATGAATCGCTGCATCTAGTGTAGGAATTTCAGATCTACAGTCAGGGGTCTGGTTGCATTCAATAAGAGTTGATAAAGTCAGGCATGTTTTCCCATCTACCAACTTGACTTGGTAACCAGATACTCTTTTCCCCGTTGTCTCCACAATTCCTGTGCATGTTTTTAAGGAATATGGAGTGCTGGGGCCTTTAATGCCAAAGGCATCAAAGAAGGCTGAGCTGGTTAAAAACCTGTTACTTTGGTCGTCTAGAATAGCATAAAGCGTAATGGCTTTGTCCCTTTGGCCTGCTGGGTAGACTCTGACTAAACAGATTTTGGAGCAGGACTTGCCACTATGCAGTCCCTTTACACACCTCTGTGCAGTTTGCATTGATTTCTATTGTGGCTGTAGCAATGTGTTCTTCCTCCCTAACCTGCTCACTGCCACTGTGTGTTGTAAAATCCATGGTGCTGGCCCTGGATGCAAAGCTGTGTTATGGCCTGTGCTGCCACATTCCATACATTTTACACTGACCTTACAGTTGTTAGCAAAGTGAGGGACTGATGAGCAGCACTTGTAGCAAATGTTGTTTGCTTTCAGGAAAGCTTTGCAGTCTTCCACAGACTTCTCTCTGAAGACCCTGCATTTTAGATGTGGTTTCTGGTGTAGAGGACACTGCTAACCAGGATCTCTGATCTCAGTTTTTATGTGAGAGGAGCTGGCAGATCTGTGAAGGGAATCTGGAGGAGTCACATTAGTTTTGTGGACTGCTACTGGAGGCTTATGAGAATTATGTTCTGAAGAAGCAGCACAGGACAAAGCTAAGATCATTTCTTGTTTTAGCTTGTTGGCACACAAAGTCTACAAAAACAGAAAGGGGGGAAATGGAACATTGTACTCTCTTTTGTATTTTGAACCATGTGTGATCCACGGCTCTTGTAAGTTATAGGGCAGTGATGGCTAACCTTTTTGCCATCGCATGCCAGGAGCAGGGGGGGCGCATCCTTGCCCACACCCATAATTCTATGCGCCCTGCCCCACGCATGCGTGTGCGACCCACACCACCACATTCCTTCCACTCCTGGCATGGTAGGCCCATTTTTTGCTGTTTCCAGCCTCCAGGCCCATTTGCCAACTTCTGAAGAGGGCCTCCGGGGGTGGGGTGGGGAAGGCCGTTTTCGCCCTCCCCAGACTCCTACAAAGGCCTTCCCCACCCCCAAGGTCCTCCGGAGGCAGGAAACAGACTGTTTCCCTACTTCTGGTGGGCCCAGAAGACCCAAAAATCAGTTGGCTACCATGTGCATGCATGTCAGAGCTGAGCTTGCGTGTCCACCGATATGGCTCTGTATGCCACCTATGGCACGGGTACCATAGGTTTGCCATCACAGCTATAGGGTAACTTTTGTATAATGGGGTTGACACCTCTGGCTGTGTCAAGGAATGCAAGTCCCCTTCTGACTTAGCTACTTGAGGTTCCATTAGTAAGTCACCAAGTTCCCTAAGTTTCTGATAAGCTCTGTTAGGTATTTCAGAAATGTTATCAAGTCTTTTGAACAATGCATTTTCCACGGCTTCTGCTGAGCCATAGCATTCATCAAGTCTGTCCCAGATTGTTTTAAGGCCTGTTTCGGGATAGTTTATTGTCCTGATTCATTCTGCATGCTCAGCAGATTCAATTCCAAGCCATTTAATTATTAAATTTATCTCCTCACTATATAACAAATCTAAGCCTCTGGTGGCATTTTGGAAGGAAGATCACCAGGCTCTATAACTTTCAGAACGATCATTAAACTTTTCAAGTCCTTGTGTTAGTAGCTTACATCATGCAAGGAATTTGGCAATGTCTATGGTGGCTTGATTAGCCGATTGTGCATTGCTGTTGTGAAAAAGTATTGGGTAGTCATACCTTTTAACAATCTCTTTTAGGAGCAGGGGGTTAGATTAGAAGATCTCCAAGGTCCCTTCCAACTCTGTTATTCTATTCTAAAAATGAACTAGATTCCAGTCAGTTCGTCACTTCCATGTACTATTAATACTGTACACATAAAGAGCAGGGACAGCAGCTCATGAATACTTCATGTAATTCATAATTATGATTCAAATTAAAGTGGCAAGACAAAATAAGGTCTACTAATGCTATTAATATAATAGCATTAGGTATTAGTTATTTCATCAGGGCTTCAACCTCAGCTAATTTTATTGGTGCTCAATTTGAGATGCACCAATGTGGCGGCCAATAAATTTAATATTATAAATAAAATAATTTTGATGTGTTGTAGCCCTCATGAAGTGTTTTGATTTGACCTGGCTATAATTGTAAACAACAACCAATATAGCATAAGAGTACACAATTACAATATCCTATCAACGTTCTAAAGCCTTCTGAAAAAGCTCTATTTTAACCAATTTCTGGAACACTATTACATGGACTAATATAACCTTTAGGGACAGCAGTTGCAATGAGTTGGTGGGTTTAGATGTCTTAACTTCAATCTCTGTCACTTCATAAAAACAGGGAACCATTAGCAGTTTCTATCGTAGTTGGATAAAATAATTCTGCAAGTAACTAGGTGCCAAACAATAAATAGCTAATATGTCATTTATTTCTTAATTTGCCTCTATCACAACACCATAACTGGGACCAGAGTTTTAATTGTAAAATGAATCATATGACCAGACACAATTTTATTATGGTTATTAAGCAAATCACATGGCTGTTAAGCAAATCCAACTTCTCCAATGAATGTGACAAAAAAGGTCACAAATTGTGATCACACGATCAAAGGTTTCTGCAACACATTGAGCCAGTTGCCAAGTGCCTAAACTGAAATAACACAATTTTGGAGATAGAAACTGTCATAAATCCAAGAACAGGTCATAAGGTACTTTTCTGAGGCCACAGTAACTTTGAATCATTGATAAATGGTTTTTAGTTCAAAACTACCTGCATTTCTTATATCCAGAAATCACCCAGAAAAAGTTTAGACCCATTTCATTTGCTCAAGACAAATATAGTCAGAACAGAACAATGTGCTATGTTTTTAAAATACTTTTGTACATAAATTTTACATGAATTAAAATTAAAAAAATAAATACAAAAGAGTTACAATGAAAGAGAAAATGCGAAAAGGAAAAAAGGCACAACGTGGTAGTATATGTTCAAAATACCATAAAAGAGTATCTGGGTGGATTTGGAATTAAATCAAGTCAATTTAAATCATGATTTAAATATGATTTAAATCACTAGTAAAAAGGCTTGATTTAAATCAAGCCAATTTAAATCATAATTTTTAAAGAGCAACTGTCATCTCTGTCCTGCAGCGGCTCCTCCTGACCTGCTGTTGACTTTAATGTGAATGGGATGTGACAGTGACATGGCTGGTGATGCGGCAGTGACACAACAAAGTGAGGAACGTGGCGGGCAGCAGGTGAGTGGATGCCCACTAATAGGCACTGCCATGATGGATCTGAAATGACAGATGCTCTTTAAATGTAAGGACACATTCTTGCTGGTAGTTAGAATCTTTAATATTATTAATTTGCAAACAAAGTGAAGGTTTCCTATTTAGCTTGCAGAGCTTGGATTCATTGAGTTTACCAAAAATGTAAATACTGCACAATATACAGCTTCATGCTACATAACTAAGCTCCATTTCATGCTGAATAAACTAAATTAATATCTTAAATAGAAAACTATCTTTAGATTTTTACTCCAAAAGCATTTTATTCAAATAAATTTGATTTTAAAAAATCTTATTTTTTAAAAAAATCATCCTTTTTTTTATCCACCCTGGTTTCAAAAAGGAACTGACAGGTGGGTAGCGGCCTCTGACAGAAATTGCAAAGGACTCTGATGGCAGCCCTGCTTCTGGAATTATTCCGGCTCAGGCTCCTTCCCTCCTCCACAGAAAGGACCAATACGGCTTCGAAGAGTAAGTCCTTAACTAACTTCAGAAATCGCCCTCCTAATACTACTTATCTACCACTGATTTCGTGAACGGAAGGACCGCCGTTTGGCTACCGTTTCGCTGGTTCCTGAAAGCAGGGCAGCCAATCACAACAGGGAGGAGCTCCTGAGGATGAGTAAAGGAGCCTGCCAAGCCAGCAGCCGCTTCCCGTAGGCGTCACGGCGGTCTCCCTCGCGGTGAGCAAAACAATTACCAAAGCAATTACCTCAGCATAACAGAAAAGTCAAACTTCCGCCGAAAGGGAAGTACCATCTGCAAGCTCTTCTTTCCCATCAAAAGCGCGAAGAAACCGGGGCAAAAAACCGGTCCCTTCCTCCGAGACACCCACCTCATGCTGTAGGCGCCGGCGCCCAGCTCTTGCCCAATGCCGGAGAGGCTGGCATCGAAGTCGTGTGCCAGACCGGACTCGATTACTTCGTCCATCTTCAGCACCCACGCCATCTTCCACCGGTGACTTCAAAAGGTGGTGGCGAAGACGCTCCTTCTCTGCGGTGGCGGGCCAGGAATGTGTCCGGCCCGAGTCGGGAAAAGAGAACTGAAAAGCAATGCCGGAAAGACGCACTGGAGGGCGAAAACAGCTAAGGAAAAAGAGGTCGTCTCAGCCCCGAGGGAGCCCTCTCTCCTCTGAGAAAATGAGGCTCGCTGGAGGCAACACCATTACGGCGGTTGCCGTTTTCAACCCCATCCTGAACTTCGCACGGCAAACCTAGTCGAGGTCTGGCTGTCTCTTCGAAAACTGTGGCTCAGGCCGACCAGCAGCATCAGCACCGCCCCCTACTGCAGCAACTAAGGGAACCGCCCGCCGCCACAACGCTACCGCCACTGCTCCCGCGCGTGCCCCGCCTACCAGGCTCCGCTCACTCCTCCAGGGGCAGGAGCGGTTCCGGTGTTGGCGTCCCCGCCTCCTTCCTGCTGCGCTGCAGCCGGGGACACGGCTATAGCAGAGCACACACTACCAGATGGCCATGTCCTCTTATTCGGCCCTCCCTCCGCTGAGGCAAGGAGCGCGGGCGGTGATTGCTTGGCGCTAACCTACGGGCAGTGTATGCTGACGAATCAGAGACTTAGTAAAGGGGAAAAAATGATTTTCTTTTAAGCCAATCAAAAAATCTTCCCGCCTCTCTTGGCTGTTTGTTTATAAACTTCTTCACGCTCCTAATCTGACCAGACTACAAAATACAGGTGCAATGTGATGTCAGAACCCGTTTAAAGAAAGTGAATGTAGCTTTGGGGACACGCAATGCTCTGTTCTGGAAACAATTTACAGATTTTATGTGTGTGATAACTGCAATTAAGCCGGAAAAACACGCTAAATCTTACAGCTGGTGTGGTGTTGACTGGTATTATGACTTTTTCATAAGTCATTATTATGGACATTGTGATCCAGTCTAAATATCTGGCTGACTGCGACCAACGATAATGACAGGTAGATAAAAATGTCAGGTGCAGTCTAAACATCTGGGTGATTGTGTGAATAACAATACGGTATACTGGGTGCCACACCCAAAGTTTTGGAACAACAAATCTACACATTTACAAAATTTTCATCTGTCAATTGCAAAAGGCCACTGCTTGTATCCACACATATACTAAATGCCAATACATTACTACATCCCAGGGGCTTGGGAAGAACTCTGAGCTTAAAGGCCAACATCAGCTAAATCCATGACTTTACATAGTGGTGAACAGATAATATAAACACACATTTAAAAATTTAGACATTGCATAATGAAATTGGGGCTTTCATTTTTATTAGAATTTTGAATTTAAAGGCAATATTAAAATGTCACATTCATTAGAAACTCCTCTAATCAAATTAAAGATTTGATAATTTTTGAGTTGTTTTTTATTTATGAAGTTTAGCTGTTTTTTAATCTAGGACATCTCATCCCTAATTCACAAACAAACTTGAGAAAGATTGATTGTACATAATTGTGTATTTTGGGTATGGGACACAAAGTAGAAGTGCTGCTGGAAGCCACTCATACTTCTTCCTGGAGAGACTGAGAGAAAAGTTACTTTTTTGTAGTTGACTGCTATAAGGAAGATATACTGATTAAAAATGAAGATGGAACGAGAAGAAATTGCAATGTGAAATACTGAATAGAATAGAGCTGGAGAGGACCTTGGAGGTCTTCTAGTCCAGCCCCTTGCTCAAACAAGAGGACCAATACCATCTCAGACAAGTGCCTGTCCAGTCTCTAAAAACCTCCAGCCCATGATTTATTAAGGCAAGCTGTTCCCCTGATTAATTGTCCTTACTGTTAGGAAATTTCTCCTTAATTCCAGGTTGCTTCTCTCTTTGATTAGTTTCCAACAGTTGTTTCTTGTCCTACCCTCTGGCACTTTGAAGAATAATTTGACCCCCTCTTCTTTGTAGCAGCCCCCAAATATTGGAATACTGCTATCATGTCACCCCTTATTCTTCTTTTCTTAGCCAGACCCAAACCTGCAGCTGTTCTTCATATGTTTTAGTCTCCAGGCCTTTGTTCATCTTACTTGCTCTTCTCTGAACTTTTTCCAAAGTCTCAACATCTTTTTTGTAGTATGGTGACCAAAATTGCTTGCAGTATGTTGCAGACGCAGACACGCTGCTACCCGGCAACATGGAAGCACCTCCCATTGGCTGAGACTTGACAGCTCAGCCGGCGGGAGAAATAAGCAGGTGCTATTGGCTATTCCTTTTGACAGCTGCTGTATAAATAGCAGCCGTGACTGAAAGTTGTTGTTGTTGCTGTTCTTGTTGTTCTAGTTGCTTGTTAGCTGTTGTTCCTAAATAAAGGGGTTCCTTTAATGCTGTCTCACCTCAGTTCCTACTTCGTTCTCCCGAATAGAACACTGGCGATGAAGGATTTGCAATTCTGAGAAATGGCAGAGAGCTAGTCACGGCAATAGAGCTGATCACCACCTTGTTCAAGGCGATTACCTCCATCAGTAAGGAAAGGCATAGATTCCTTACTGTGCCGTCCTTTTAAGGATGGCGACTCCAGCAACCTTCACTCTCTTCGAGCCGACTTCTGAAACATGGGACACATATGTGGAGAGTTTTGACTGTTTTCTTCAGGCTAACGATTATGCAGATTTCTCCAGTGATAGGAAGCATGCCCATTTCCTAAACTCCTGTAGTCCACAAATATTTGCAACAGCCAGAGTTCTAGTGGCGCCACAACCTGTTTCCACAGTGCCCTGGGCTACCCTGCTGGCTAAACTGAAGGGTCACTATGCACTGGTTCCCTCTCGCGTTTCTCATCATTTCGTATTCCTCCAGAGAATACAGAAGGAGGGGGAGTCCATCAATACATGGCTTCCCTCCGAGCCGAGGTGATTTACTGTGAATTTCAAAACCTTGATGACTCCCTCCTCGAGCAGGCTGGTATGTGGCGTAAGGGACTTGAGGCTGCAAAGCTGTCTTTTAGCTAAAACCAGCATCACCCTACAATCTACCTTGGATTGAATGCCTGCACATTCAAGATGTCAGATAAGTCAGAGGCAAAGATGCACAAGACCCCAAGCATGCTGCTTGCTGCCTGATACGCTGCCATTCATCATGATGATGCCATCCCTGATGACCTCACAGACGAGGAGGATGAGGTGAGCCACCTTAAAGCATCTGCAAGTGCCAAGCATCCAACAAAAAAGAAACAACAGCAGGCACCCTGCCTAGGCTGCGGCGAAAACCACCCTCGAGCTTTTTGTTGTTTTAAAACTGCAGTTTGCCGCCGGTGCGGAAAGAGAGGCCATCTGGCTAAAGTCTGTCATTCCACTTCGCAGGACACCTCCTCAACTGCTCCTCGCCAATCCAGACATTTCCGAAAGGGGTCCGACATACCTAGGTACTATTGTTTCACTATCTCCAGGGATCAAACAACCACTACAGTGTCAATCAGCCATGCATCCACTGACTACAACTAGAAGATATTCCTGACTGTCAGGATAGAAGGGGTTCCCTGTAGGACTCAGGGAAGTGGACACAGTTTCCTCCAAATCCATCATTGCCTGGCATACTTTGAAGAAGTAGCACCTGCTCTGAACCAAGGTCATTTGAGAGCCTGCAATATCAGGCTCCGTGATTACCAGGGAAATAATATTCCCATCCTAAGGCATGCCCATTTCCTGGTAGAAAAGGGCATTTTCTCAGGGCACCTCCCATTGCTTGTTGTTAAGGGCAAATTCCCCAGTCTTTTAGAGCTAGACCGGTTCCAGGCGTTGGGACTCAACATCACTGGCATCCACACCACCAGCGCAGATGATTTTGAGGGCCTAACCACTGAGTTCGCCGAGGTCTTCAATGGCACACTGGGTAAATATGTGAGTTCTCCTATCTCCCTTAATCTCGATCCACAAGTGTCCCCCATCAGGCTTAAACCTAGACATGTGCCTTTTGCACTCCATCCTAGGGTGGACGTGGAACTGGATAAGCTGATTGCACAGGGTGTCCTTGAACCCACTGACCACTCCAAGTGGGAGACTCCCATTGTCATTCCTGTCAATCCCCTCACCTTAGCATGTGATCCCTCTCCATATGGCATTGGGGCTGTTTTGAGCCACATTCTGCCCAACGGATCTGAGGCTCCAATTGCCTATTTTTCGAGGTTCAAGGTTTCGAGGTTTATTTGATTTATATACTGCCCTACTTCCGAGGGACTCAGGGCGGTGAACAGCCATATAGTAAAACAACATGCATACAAAATGTAAAACAAATTAGAATCCAATTAAATAATTTGGCCTTAATATTTAAAACCCTAATAATTTAAAACAAATTAAAATTTACATGATTATTAAAAGAGGAGAATTAGGCCAGGCCAGCCTGGTTAAATAGAAAGATCTTAAGAGCACGGTGGAAGGTGCGTAGGTCCGGGATCCTTTGTATTTCCGGGGGGAGCTCATTCCAGATAGTAGGTGCCCACACAGAGAAGGCTCTCCCCCTGGGGGTTGCCAGCCGACATTGTTTGGCTGACAGCACCCTAAGGAGACCCTCTCTGTGAGAGCGAACCGGCCAGTGGGAGGCCACTGGTGGCAGCAGGCAGTCTTGTAAATAACCAGGTCCTAAGCCATGGAGCACTCTAAAGGTGGTAAGCGCACCCAGAAGACCACCGGGAGCCCAGAAGACCACCGGGAGCCAGTGCAGCTGGTGCACCCAGAAGACCACCGGGAGCCAGTGCAGCTCGCGCAGGAGAGGTGTCACACAGCAACGCCATGTCACTCCCGTAACCACCCGCGCGACCGCACTCTGCGCCAGTTGGAACCTCTGAGTGCTCCTCAAGGGGAGCCCCATGTGGAGAGCATTACAGTAGTCCAGATGGGAAGTGACGAGGGCATGAGTGACCGTGTGTAAGGAGTCCCGATCCAGAAAGGGATGCAACTGGCGAATCAGGCGAACCTGATAGAAAATCCCCCTGGTCACAGCCGCCATATGCTCTTCTAAAGACAGCCATGAATTCAGGAAGATGCCCAAGTTCGAGCCCTCTCTGTGGGGACCACTGATTCGCCCCCAATAGTCAGTGATGGCACCAACTGACTATATCGGGATGTCGGAAACCACAGCCACTTGTTCTTGGACGGGTTGAGTCTGAGCCTGTTACTCCCCATCCAGATCCATACGGCCTCCAGGCACCGGAAAATAACTTCAAGGGCATTGTTGGGGTGGTACAGGGTAGAGATGTACAACTGCGTATCATCAGCATACTGATGATTCTTCACCCCAAAACCATGGATGATCTCACCCAGCGGCTTTATATAAATGTTGAACAGGAAGGGCGAGAGGACCAACCTTTGTGGTACCCCACAAATAAGGCGCCTCGGGGTCGACCTCTGCCCCCCTGCCAACACAGACTGCCACCGGTCGGAGAGAAAGGAGGAGAACCACCGTAACACGGTGCCTTCCACCCCCAACTCTTCCAGCCGGTGCAGCATGATACCATGGTCGATGGTATCAAAAGCTGCTGAGAGATCTATTAGGACCAGGACAGAGGAGCAACCTCTGTCGCGAGCCCTCCAGAGATTATCTACCAACACGACCAATGCCGTTTCCGTGCTGTACCCAGGCCTGAAACCCGACTGGAATGGATCCAGATACACTGTTTCATCCAGGTACTGGGGGAGCTGCCGCGCAACCACATTCTCAACAACCTTCGCCACAAAGCGAAGGTTGGAGACCGGATGGTAATTAGACAACATTGCTGGGTCCAGGGAAGGCTTCTTGAGGAGAGGTCTCACCACTGCCTCTTTCAAGGCAGCGGGAAAGACACCCTCACTCAATGAAGCGTTTATAATCCCCTGGAGCCAGCCTCGTGTCACCTCCCGAGAAGCCAGCACTAACCAGGAGGGACATGGGTCCAACAAACATGTGGTTGCGTTCAGTCTTCCCAGAATCCTGTCCACATCATCAGGAGCCACAGGATCAAACTCATCTCAGATAACATTCACAGGACCTGCCCCAGGCACTTCCCCTGAGACCACCCAGTCAGAGTCCAAATCTTCTCGAATCTGAGTGATTTTGTCATACAGTTACTGTACAAAGTCCTTGGCTCTACCCTCCAAGGGGTCCTCCCTCGTTCCCTGGTGGAGCAGGGAGCGGGTCACCCTAAACAGGGCAGCCAGGCGGTTATCTGATGACGCAATAAGAGCAGCAAAATAGTTACATTTCACTGCTTTTATTGCCACTAGGTAATTCTTAATATGAGATCTTACCAGTGTCCGGTCCGATTCAGAAAGACTGGTCCTCCATCTACTCTCTAGGCGTCTTTTCTGGCGCTTCATCTCCCTTAGCTCCTCGGTAAACCAAGGAGCCAGGTGAGATTTCTAGGACATTGTCCTCTGGAGAGAGGAATTATAGTCAATTGGATAAAGAGGCCTTGGCAGCTGTCGCCGCTGTTAAACGGTTTCACGACTACGTCAATGGCCGTTTCTTCCAATTGATCACTGACCACAAGCCCCTTTTAGGCTTATTGGCTGGTGATAGGCAGACCCCACAAATTATTTCTTCTCGTATGTCCAGGTGGTCTGTTTTCCTTGCTGCCTATAATTATCATCGATAATTATATTTATTGATGATAATTATAACGATCGCATTTGGTAGCAGAGTTATGGATTTTGAAGGACCATCCTCTTGTATGGACATGTCTGCCCTCCTTGCTGGGTGGGGGGTTGGACTGGACTAATTGGTATGGGGCGGGGGAAATAGGGGTGGGGAAAGGACTCCGAAGAGAACAGAGGGTTATTCTATCATTACGGTGATTAGGAGGGGCAGGTATGGTGGGAGCAGAAGATCTGGCCACACCCGGGGGGCACGTATCTGCTACCTTCAGACAGTTGCCAGTCCCAACCCTTATTACCCTTCTCGCAGTCCAGATGATAAGGGTTCACAGAGTTTGGGACTTAGCTGGTTTTGTTCAACGGTCTGTGGTAAATAAGGCCTCACTCATTTACGATCTTATTCAGGAGGAGAATGCGGACCTAGCCTGCATCACGGAGACCTGGTTGGGCCAAGAAGGGGGCACCTCGCTCTATGAACTGTGCCCATCAGGCTTCCAGGTGCTTCACCAGCCGAGGGCCGAGGGCAGGGGCAATGGAGTGGCGGTTGTGGTTAAAGAGAGCCTCAGACCTCGAGATGTCACTGCTCCTCAGATAGGCAGGTGTGAGTCCCTCTGTTTGAGGGTTGGGTTCAGGGGTTCAGATGGGTCTGTTGCTTGCATACCTGCCCCCCAGCTGTGTAGCTTCAGCCCTGCCTGAGCTGCTCAAAGTAATAGCCAGGTTGGCAGTTGAGTTCCCCTTATGGTTTTGGGGGATTTCAACTTGCCTTCTCTTGGCAGATCATCAGAGCTGGCTCAGGAGTTCTTGGCCTCTATGGCAACCTTGGACCTGACCCAGGTAATTCAGGACCCAAGTCATAGTGGGGGACACACGCTTGACCTGGTTTTTGTCTCTGGGCAGTGGTTTAATGACCTGCATATGAGGGATATAGCCACCTATCCCTTATCATGGTCGGATCATTTTCTCCTTCAACTGGACTTTCTGACCGCTACTTCCCTTTGCAGGGAGGCAGAACAGATTAAATAGTTCCACCCCAGGCACCTGATGGTCCTGAAAGGTTCCAGATGGAATTCGGGACTTTTCGTGCTTCCCTTGCACACGGCTCGGTCGAGGCCCTGGGATAAGGCAGCCACTGGGGCCTTGGACTGAACTGTCCCTTTACGGCCTCTGACCCGGAGCAGATCCCGGGTTGCCCCTTGGTTTACTGAGGAGCTCTGGGAGATGAAGCGCCAGAAAAGACGCCTAGAGTGCTGCTGGAGGACTAGTAAGTCCGAATCTGATCGAACACAGTTAAGAACTCATACTCAGTCCTACCTAGTGGCAATAAGAGCGGCAAAATGCCCACACTTTTCCGCTTTTATTGCATCCACAGACAATCGCACAGCCGCCCTGTTTAGAGTGACTTACTCCCTTCTTAATGAGGGACTGAGAGATGATCCCTTGCAGTGTAAGGTTGAGGAATTTGCTCAATACTTACAGGATAAAATCGCTCAGATTCGGGAGGGCCTGGACTTTGACTGGGCAGGGTCCGTTGAGTTGATGGGGACTGGTCCTGAGCATGTTATCTGGGATGAGTTTGAGCTTGTGACTCCTGATGATGTGGACTGGATTGTGGGTAGATTGAGCCCCGCCACATGTCTGCTGGACCCATGTCCCTCCTGGTTAGTCTCGACCTCCCGAGAGGTTACACAAGGCTGGCTCCAGGTAGTAATTAATGCCTCATTGAGAGAGGGAATCTTCCCCTCTACCTTGAAGGAGGCAGTGGTGAGACCCCTCCTCAAGAAGCTTGCCTTGGATCTGGCTCTCTTTAAGAACTATTGTCCAGTTTCTAACCTTCGCCTTATGGCGAAGGCAGTTGAAAGCGCAGTGGTGTGTCAACTCCCACAATTCCTGGATGAAGTAGATTACCTGGACCCATTTCAGTCCGGCTTCAGGCCCGATCACAGCATGGAAACAGCATTGGTCACGTTGATAGACGATCTCTGGCGTGCCCGGGATAGAGGTTACTCCTCTGTCCTGGTCTTACTTGACCTCTCAGCGGCTTTTGGTACCATTGACCATGGTATCTTACTGCGACAGCTAAGGGGGTTGGGAGTGGGAGGCACTGTTTTTCAGTGGTTCTCCTCCTACCTCTCGGGTCATACACAGTTTGTGCTGGCAGGGGAGCTGAAATCGACCCCTAGACCCCTACCTTGTTCAACATATACATGAAGCCACTGGGTGAAATCATCTGGGGATTCGGGGTGCGATATCATCAATATGCTGATGATACCCAACTTTTCATCTCCACCTCGCATCACCCCAATGATGCCCTTGATGTGATGTCCTGGTGCTTGGAGGCCGTATGTGTCTGGATGGAGACGAACAGACTTAGACTCAACCCCGACAAGACCTGTGGTTACCGGCACCTCATTTTGTCCACTATGTTCCATCGCTATCCCTAGGGGGGGAGGTGTTGACCCTCTCAAAGAAGGTACACAATTTGGGAGTCCTCCTGGACCCATGGCTTAGCTTGGAAGATCATTTGACTGTTGTAACCAGGGGAACCTTTGTCCAGGTGCACCTGTTTGCCAATTGCGCCCCTTTCTGAAATGAGATGCCTTACTCACAGTTGCTCATGCCCTCATTACCTCTCGTTTGGACTACTGCAATGCACTTTACATGGGGCTGCCCTTGAGGAGCACTCGGAGGCCAACTGGTGCAGAATACGGCTGCGCGGGTTGTCGTGGGGGTGCCACGGTACTCCCATGTTACACCACTCCTTCGCGGTCTGCATTGGCTCCCGGTTGTCTTCTGAGTGCAATTCAAGGTGCTAGTGATCACATTTAAAGCCCTACGTGGCCTAGGACCAGAGTACTTGCAAGACCATCTCCTGCCACTGGTGGCCTCCCATCGCCCGGTTCACTCCCACAGAGTTGGCCTCCTCAGGGCACCTTCGGCTAGACAATGTTGACTGGTGAGCCCTAGGGGGAGAACCTTCTCTGTGGGAGCCCCTGCCCTCTGGAATACATTACCCGTGGAGCTCTGGATAATCCCTGACCTCTGAACCTTCCGCCAGGCCTTGAAGACCTGTCTCTTCCAACGGGCGGGCCTGGGTTGATTCTATACTGATTTTGTAGCTTTTTATATTCTTAAATCCTAAATTTGAATGGGTATTCCCACATTTAACTTTATTTATTGGATACTCTGTTTTAATTTGTCTTTTAACCTTTGTATTTTCTGTTTCTTATTGTTGTGAGCCTCCCTGAGTCCTTTGGGAGAAGGGCAGCATATAAATCCAATCAATAAATCCAATCAATCAATCAATCAATCAAATAATAAGTAAGTAAGTGTAAGTAAGTAAGTAAGTAAGTAAATAATAAATAAATAAATAAATATCAGCTAGTCTATCAGCCAGGAAAATACTTATCAAATGCAGACAGCCTCAGCCTTTGCCCTCTTCCTTTAGCTGTACAGGACCCAGACCCAGCTTCATCTGTCCTATTGATTAACGAGTTCCCAGCCCTGGTGACCACAGTGGACATCACCAAGCATTCCACCCTGGCACGAGTCCTGGACTGGGTCCACAGGGGGTGGCCACAAAACCTCTTACCAGGGGAATTTCAGCTTTACATCACACGACAGCACGAGCTATCCATTTTAAATGGCTGTTTATTATGGGGCAGCAAAGTGGTACTCCCTCCTAAATTACATATATCAATTTTACATAGCCAGAATGAAGGCTTTGGGTTGCAGCTACGTATGGTGGCCAAAACTAGACCAGGCCATCTCCCAATGGGTGGAAGGATGCCAGAGCTGTCAGCAGTCCCAGCCAGCGCCCCCTGCAGCCACGCCTAGGAAATGAGAGACCCCCCCAGAAGCCCCTGGTCCAGGATCCATATAGGCCTGGCAGGACCCTTCCAGGGACAAACCTTATTAATAGTAGTTGATGCATACTCTAAGTGGGTGGAGATAGCTCGTATGGCACCAACCACCTCCAAAGCTGTAAGCAGGGTCCTACACAATTTGTTCACCACCCATGGCCTGCCCGATATGGTGGTTTTGGACAACGGGCCACAGTTCACCTCGGCCTCATTCCAGATGTTTCTGGCTGGGTTGGGCATACGCCTAGTGGCACCATATCATCTGTCCAGTAATGGCCTGGTTGAACGAGCCGTCCGCTCAGCCAAGGAAGTTCTGGCCAGGGAACTGGCAGGAGAAAGTCACAAAATACCTCCTGGCACAACACACCACCCGGTGCCTGATGACCAACTGGGCGGCTGAACTTCTTATGGGCCGATGCTTGCAGACCACCCCGGACAGGCTGCATCCAAGCTACACCCCCAATACCTCCCTGGACTCAACCAGTCAAACCTGGTCCTTTGCAGTAGGGGATCGCGTGTATGCCCGGAACCATAGGGGCAACCCGCCATGGCTGCCAGGGCATATCACTCTAATTCCTGGGCCCTGTTCTTACAGGGACGAACTCAAGGACAGATGAATCTGGCGGTGCCAGATAGACCATTTACAGGGACGATCAGTCATCCCTACCCCAGGGGAAAAGGAGCTTGCCCCAAGTCTGTCTACAGAGGCATCTACATCGACGAGTCCCTGGGGAAACAAGGCCCCAGACATGCAGCCACACCCAGTGGCCTCGCTGCCCTGCTTACCTGTGGACCGAGTCTTCCCCTGCCTGCTGAGTCTCCAAGCGAAACATCTCCCCAGTCACTGGCAGTTCCCAAGGTCCCAGAGCAGACTCCTCCTCCACAGGTAATCCCTGAGCGCCTGGAGCAAACTCCTCCCCCCCCATGCTTGGACAGTGGACTACGTCGATCTGGGAAGAGGCGAGGGTGCCCGGCGTACCTTCAAGATTACGCATCCACTATCCAAGGGGGAAGGAGTGTTGCAGATGCAGATGCTCTGCTACCCGGCAACATGGAAGCGCCTCCCATTGGCTGAGACTTGACAGCTCAGCCGGCGGGAGAAATAAGCAGGCGCTATTGGCTACTCCTTTTGATAGCTGCTGTATAAATAGCAGCCATGACTGAAAGTTGTTGTTGCCATTCTTGTTGTTCTAGTTGCCTGTTAGCTGTTGTTCCTAAATAAAGGGGTTCCTTTAATGCTGTCTCGCCTCAGTTCCTACTTCATTCTCCCAAATAGAACACAGTATTCCAGGTGTGATCTTACTACTGTTTTGTAAAGGGGCACTAATACTTCATGTAATCTTGATTCTATGCCTCTGTTGTACAACCCAGGATTATATTAGCTTTTTTGGCAGCAACTGCACATTGCTGGCTCATATTCAAATGATCATCCACTAGGATTCCAAGGTTCCTCTCACAGCTACTGTTTTTGAGCCTAATCTATACTTATTTCTTTGATTATTCCTGCCTAAATGTAAAGTTTGCTTTTCTCCACATTAAAATTAATTTTGTTGGATAGGGCCCATTGTTCAAGTTTGTCAAGATCTTTTTGGATCCTGAATTTGTCTTCTGGGGTATTGGCTATTCCTATCAGTTTAGTATCATCTGCAAATTTGATGAGTTCGCCTTCTATTCCCTCATATAAGTCATTTATAAAGATATTGAAGAGTACTGGCCCTAAAATGGAACCTTGTGGTACCCCACTGCATACTTCTTTCCATGTGGATGTAGTATCATTAAAGACTACTCATTGAGTACAGTTTGTCAGGCAGCTACAAATCCATCTGGTGGTGATATTGTCTATTCCATATTTACTAGCTTACCAAGAAGTAGGTTTTGATCTACTTTGTCAAATGCCTTAATGAAATCTTAAGTACCATATTTTTCGGACTATAAGATGCTCTGAACTATAAGATACTCTGAACTATAAGACACACCTATCTTTTGGGGAAGAAAACAAGAAAAAAAATCTGCCTCTGCCTCCCAGCAATTTGCTTCATTGCAGCAAACATCAAACAGCCTGGTCAGCTTCAGCACAGCCTGATTTAGCACAAGTAGTTGATTGGTGGTTGGATTGGCCTCTTGGAATACCACTGATCAGCTGTTCCAGGCTACAGGGATTGCTGCCACCCATCGCCACCGTTCTCGCCCATCGCCACTGCTACCTATTGCCGCCTGCATACACTCCATTTCAGCCACCGTGTGTCCTATTTCTGGCCTCCATGTGCCCCATTTTTGGCCTCTGCACGTCCTGTTTTTGGCCCATTCCAAGCAGTGGGACTAGAGAGCAGCCACCTGGATTATAATAAAAGAGAAAGTGGAAACAATTAGTGAATGGTTGAAATTTATAGAAAATGAAATGAGGAAAGAGGAAATTTATGGAAAATTAAACATTAATTGGTTCGAAAGAATTCAAATGAATAAATGGAATAGGAAATGTAAAGAAAGGAATGATGGGAGCAGAAAGGAAACGGAATTTGAAAATTTGACATCTCGAATAATAAAAGATGAAATTGGGCTAAAGGGATTAGTTAGTAAAATTTATAAAGTTTTATATTGATAATAACTCACAAATGGTAATGAAAGAGAATTGGGTAAAAGAATTGGGTATTGAAATTTCTGATCAAAATTGGAATATGAATTGGGTTAGCAGAATAATGAGGACATTATCAATAAGGATTAAAGAACATAATTATAAAGTTATTTGGAAGTGGTACTTGACCCCAATAAGACTTTTTCAAATGAATAATAAAGTGGATAAAATGTGTTGGAGATGTAAAGTGGAATTTGGGACGTATGTTCATATGTGGTATAAACGTAACGGGGTTGAATTTTTTTGGTCCAGGATAGAAAATGAAATATTTGAAATGATTAAGAAAAGGGTAAAATTGAGACTGGAAACCATACTATTATTAATATTAATTGAAACAACATTAACGACTGGAGAAAGAGAGTTGGTGAGAATTTTGGTTATAATGGGGAGAATTATAATTGCTAGATATTGGAAATTAAACGTTGATTTAAAATTAGAAGAATGGTATAAAGAAACATGGAAATTTGCATTAAATGATAAATTGACGTGTGATATTAGAAGTGGTATATATAAAGAGAACATTTTTTGGAACACTTGGCAGCCGTTTGTGGACTTTGCACTTGGGAGATTGGACGAATCGGTGCTAGTACCTTATCAAAGAAATTTTTGGAAGAATTGAAGATTTCAATCTCCTAAAATTTCCTTTCCATTTGTACAGCACATTTTTGTATTGGTTTTTTTTTGGTTATTCTTTAAAAATGAAAATATAATAAATATTAAAAATAAAAAAAATAGACAACGGCCACCTATCCCCGCCGCCTGGAACAGGCTGAAAACAGGACATGTGGAGGCCAAAAATGGGGCACGCAGAGGTTGCAATTGGCAGCAGCAATGGGTGGCAGTGATGGTAATCCCCGCAGCCTAGAACAGCTGATCAGCAGTATTCCAGGAGGCTGATCCAACCGCCAATTAGCTGCTCATGCTAGGTCAGGCTGTGCTGAAGCTGACCAGGCTGTTTGCTGATTACTGCAAGGAGGCAAATTGCTGGGACGTAGAGGCCGGAGGGTGGGAGCTGGTGGGTGGGCAGTGCTTTGGCAACACTCACTCTATAAGATGCACAGACATTTCCACCCACTTTTTTGGGGGGGGGGGAAGTGCATCTTATACACCAAAAAATACAGTATATTATGTCCACAGCATTTCGCTCATCTATTAATTTAGTCACTTTATCAAAGAATGAAATAAGATTGGTTTGGCATGATCAAGAGCCACAGTGGCACAGTGTTTAAAATGCAGTGCTGCAGGCTACTTCTGCTGACTGCCTGCTGCCTGCAATTTGGCAGTTCAAATCTCACCAGGCTCAAGTTTGACTCAGCCTTCCATCCTTCCAAGGTGGGTAAAATGAGGACCGAGATTGTTGGGGGCAATATGCTGACTCTGTAAACTGTTAAGAGAGGGCTGTAAAAGCACTGTGAAGTGGTATATAAGTCTAAGTGCTATTGCCATTGCCATTGTTATCTATTTTTAACAAACCCATGCTAGCTACTTGTTATAACTTTGTTTGCTTCTAGTTTGTTTGCTTTTTTATAAAAAGTTATTTATTTTTCAATTACAAAGATAAACATTCCATCTTTCCTTATGCAGTGTGTCATCTGGGTATAAACATCTCTGTGCAACGTCTTTCACCATTTGCAACATCATTCACATTCACTTTATTTCTCTAAACTTAATGTTATAATATATTAAACAATTAAACATTGTAAAGCTCTCTATTATCTTCTTAATATCTTCTAGTGATAATATATTAACATTAAACATCATTCTCATCATACATGTACTAACAATTTCATCTTATTTATATCTCTATCTTAATGTATTTTCTATTTGTTCTTTAGCCTTCATTTCCAAAGTCCTTTTTTATTCTCTAACCATTGATAAAATACTTCCCATATCATATAATATCCAATTTGTTCTTTCCCCTTAATTGCTAATGTTAATCTGTTCATTTCTGCACATTCTAATATTTTTCTAATCACCTTCTCATCAATGGGAATCTCTTCACTTTTTCAATGTTGTGCAAATACAACTCTAGCTGCGGTTAATACATTAATAATTAAATATATATTATTTTTATTTAAAAATTCAGGTAAAATTCCTAGCAGAAATATTTCTGGTTTCAACTCAATATGTTGTTGTATCATCTCTTCCAACCATATCTTAATTTTTGTCCAAGAGTTCTTTGCTTCTCCACATGACCACCACATATGATAGTAAGATCCAGGTATTTGATAAATCATTTAGCTGATTTATCTTTAAACATCTTTGCCAACCTTGCTGGTGCAAGATGCCATCTGTAAAACATCTTATACAAATTCTCTTTTTATGCAATTGATATCATTAATTTATAATTCCTGTCTCACAATTTCTGCCATTTATCTAGTTTTATTGTATAACCAAAATTTTTTGCCCATGCTATCATTGTCTCTTTTACTTGTTCCTCTTCCAATTTTATACAGTTAGTAACTATACAGTTTCTTTATTAACCTTTCTTCTGTGCCCGTTAAAATTTTATTTAACTCCGGACTTCCGGTGGGACCGCGACATCGCCGGACACTTCTTTCCGAAGTGCCAACCCAGGGCTCCGTAGAACCGCAAGAACAGCAACTATCAGCTGTCTTGCGGTTTGGAAATTTTCCTCCTGGTAAGAGGGGGGAAAGTGAGTAGATGGGTGGGGTAGAGCTCCCTAGAGTGCCAGATTTTACCCATAATCTGGCGCTCGAAGATGAGAGCTCCCTGCTAAGCCTGTCAGTACTCCGGACCCTGGATGTCTCTGCTTTGCAGAGCTTGATGTCATGGCCATCCCAGCAACCAACTTTAAATAAATATTTTTGAATCGAGCTGGCGGAGCACAAGCAGCAAGAATAAAACAGCAAGTATTTTCTTTTTTTTTAACTCCAAAGATTTACCTTCTTTAAAAGATTTTCCTTATGCAGAGAAAGTGAAAGCAAGATGGCGTTTGAGTTTCAACGGGGCGTGAAGAAGTGAAAGTTAAAAGCAATTATTGATAAGCCCCTGTTTGAAATGTAAAACTCTATTCTGAAAAGTGGATTAAGCAAGAAAGGAAGTAATTATAATAATTGAAGCAGTAATATAAATTACAAATTGCAAGGGGACTTTTTTTTTCCTTTTTGATACTTTTTCCCCCCTGTCCTTTTGGAAGGGAAAGAAGAAGGGGGGCAAGATGGCTGGTCTTTTTGAAAGCAAAGAAAGTAAAGAAGGGTTAATTAACCCTCATGTTTTGAGGAAGCTCTGAGCTCAATTACCTCTGCTTTATTGGGAAAAATTGATACTTTATTTCAAGCTTTTCAAGCTGGAAACAATGAAATACATGGAAATACTGAGTTGCAATCTAGCAGTGGGGGATTGACTGAAGAGCTGGGAGAAGGAAAAAAACAACAACAACAGCCTACAGTATTTTTGGAGAGCAAAATGGATGCTTTGCAGAATAAGGAGCAAGAAATTTTGGGAGCTGATGACACTTTGGCTATACAAATTCTTTGTTACAAAGTCCAACCTGTAGTTAAAGAGCTGCTTTCAGAAGAAGTTATACTTTTGCAAAAATTTTATAATATGCAATCCCGAAAAATGCAAGATTATATTGGAGTTAAAAAAGGCAGAGGAATCAGAGTGAAGAAAAGAGTTCATAAAAAGGAGAAGAAGAAAGACTGGAGACAAGGAAAATAACCCTGCTTGATGAGATGATGGTCCTTAAAAAGTATTGTTTAAGTGCTTAAAGATTTTGAACTTTTGGAAGAAAACATCCAACAGCGTAATGCCAGTTAACTAAGCAATGAGCGACGATGAGGAGGTAACCTACAGTTGTATTGGAATATTTTGAGAAGAATAAACAGATCACTGCAATGCTGGTGTGTTGGGTTGTGAAATAAGCCTTGACCTGAGTGATTTGGAATATTTTATTAAGGACTGTAATAAATTTGGACTTAATTGTAATTGCAGAAGTTTTAATGAATATAGTAAATTGGAGTTTTCTGTTTGAAGGTAATAAATATAAGGCAAAAGGACTATGGGCCTAAGGCAATTGCAGCTGATCTGGTGGTTTCCCTAATACGTCTGATGATCTTATTAATCTAATTTTTGGCTGGATTTGATGGATATTATTTGATATACAATTACAAAGTCACTCGGGGGGGGGGGGTTATATAAAGAAGTATTTTTTACTTAGGTGGGTAGACGCAAATGAAGACATTCTACATGCTGTTGGAAGACGTGAACATAAGAAGATTAACAACTGGTTTAATCTAGTATGAAGAATTTAAATGTTTGATATAGCTACTAAATGATGTTTTTAGTTGATTTGTTAATATGTACTGATAAACTAATAAGAGGTTTGATTACTGCTTTCTAGCTAGAAAATGTTTTTTTTTAAAGTGTTTTAATTATAATTGGACCTTAATGGTTTAAAGGTGGAGGACGGAAGAGTTTATATAATATTTTATTTTAAATTTGGGGTTTTTGAATTAGGTTTCTTTTTTTGTTTTCAATGAAAGAAGTTATAAAATATCTTGTTAAACTGTATAGATTTAACAATCTGCTAAGTATGATTAGTTAAATTGAGTAACGATAGGTTTGATTAGGTAATATTTAACTGTTTTATTAACTGCTGCAATTATAAATGGATACTAATTCTGTTAAATTAGATGGAATAAGAAGAAAGAAGACTTGAGACTTCCGGTTGGCGATCCGTGGTGTCATGGCGTTGGGAGAGTGACAGCTGCTCCCCAACTCCTTTAAACGCTGTGTTTTGGGGACCCTTTCGGGGGCGTGGAGCCTGGAGAGCCCCGCGGACGAGAGGGCGAGCCGGAGGAGCGTGAAAGCGGATCGCAACGCTGAGCGCAACGACCAGGCGGCTCTGTCGACCCAACACAAGCGAGTTAGCCAGCTAATGGCCGACCTGAAGCCGCGGTAGCCGACAACGAGAGAGGAAGCAACAGAGATCGGAGATCGCAGTGCTAGCACGTAGAATACCTTTCCCCTTATTACTGTAAAATCGCTGTCAACGGAAGGTACCGGAGGAGTCGGAGGAGAGGTGCTCGGAGGAGAGAAAGGCGGCGTCCTGAAATAAAGAGCCGATTGGGGAGCGGAGCAGCCGACGAGCCGGTGAAAGAGGAGTACGAGACGAGGGGCCAGAGGGACACATGCAAATGGAATAGAGACGCGAGAAACGGAGATTTTGAGGTTGAGAGCACTAGAAAGAAAGCGACTTGAAGTGGAGCAGACAGAGGATTAAGAGCTTCTCTGGATAAATCTAGAGATTGGATGTGCAGCCACTACAGAGCCTCTCTCCTTTTGTTTTTCTCTTCTTGAAGAGAACAGGAATTGCTGACTCATTGTTCCAGGGACTGACTAGCACGGAGAAACACCAAAGAAGACATTAACCAGTAAATTACCATCTACCCCCTGTTAAACTACCTCAGTAAATGAGACTCTCTCTTGAAAATTATATTAAATCATACTATTATATTATTATATCATCATATTTGTACATATATTAACTTATTATCTATTATTTACTATATACCTATCATATTTAGCAATTTATATTAGTACGTATATTATATCTATTATATATTACTACTCACTATCTTATTACTATACTTTTATCACTTTCTCTATTATCTAATTTATAGCAGAACTATAGCTGTTTGATATTTCTTATTTATTTATCTACGTTAATAATAATTAATTGCCTTGATTGTTTTGATTTAATAGACTAGCCCATTTGGAATCAAGTTAGAAATTAACTAAGAACGAATTAAGAGCTACTTAAGAAGTTAAATTGTTTAAGATACTGTAGTTATTTTGAAAATTAATTGATTATAATTAATATATATAACCAGGAACTCTATACTAGATACTAAATAGAATCGAAATCATATTGAATACAAAAAACCTGTTTAGTTATCTGGACAAAATATCTAATAGCTCGATCATCTATCTCTGAACAAAATTTAGAGGAAAACAAACTAAAAGAGATTAAAGACAAGATCTAAGGAAGAACCCTTGAATATACTGCGGCAAGTGCTATTGGATGGTTATCTGGAGGAATATCGAGAGAATACTAAGAAAACAAAAGTTGACCTTAAAGGAAATGGCAACCTTGACCTCCACAATAGCAAAAACAGGGAAAAAGGTCCCATCCAACCCGACACTGTCAATGGCGTCTCCAGCAATGCCAAAATCACTAGAAGGCCTTCAAAAAGTAGATAAACCCCCAACCACTCCAACTCTGCAAACAGTGCAGTCCTCTCTGCTATCAATCCAGGAGATCATGCTAGCAATGCAGGAAAAGCTATTAAACAGCCATTCAGAATTAAAATCAGATATCCATGCACTGGACACGAAAATGAATGAGATCCAAACCTCCATTGCCAAAAATGAAAATAGAATACAAAAAGTAGAACAAAGGATTGAAAAAAATGAGAAAAAATTGGATATGGTAGATCAAACCCTTTCGGCACAGAATAAAGAAACAGAGGACTCCTTGATCCAACTCGAGATGGATAGGGCTGCGTTCTATCTTCGGTTCCAGAATATCGTGGAAGAAAAAGAAGAGAATTTGGGAGACAAGATGGAGGAACTGATCGCGGAAACCCTCCAACAGGAAAAACAAGAAATAATCAAGGAAATAGACGAGGTTTACAGAGTACAGACTAATTATGTGAGAAGAAACAAATTACCAAGAGAGGTCCACGTGCGATTTGCAAGGAAACGGGTGAGAGACATTCTTTATAATATAGCAAGGGAAGAACAAATCATCTATGAAGGAAAAGAGATAAATGTCCTCAAACAGATTCCAAGAAGAGTGAGGGAAAGGAGGACAAACTACAGATTTCTGACGTCTCAGCTAAATAAAAGAAGTATAACATTCCGCTGGCTTTTGCCGGAAGGAATGCTAATATCATGGATGGGGAGAAAAATCAAAATTGACAGTATAAGTATGGCCCAAGAATTTCTTGATCAGTTAAGAGGAGGTGAAGAGGAACAAATTAGCAAGGAGGAGATAGAAGCGACAAATACAGAGGAAGATACACCCCCAGAACAGAACACAAGGGAAGACATAGAAGACGAAAAGAGGAAAGAAGATATAGAAGAAAAGGGGAAGAAAACAAGACCAGTAAGGGCAGTAACCTTAAAGGCAAACAAAAACTAAGAACTAGATACCAACAACGGGAATGAATAATATGAAAATTCTATCGTTAAACGTAAACGGCCTAAATGAACCCAAAAAGAGGAAATTAATACTGACAAAATTAGCGAAACAAAATCCCGATATAATCTGTTTACAGGAAGTTCATATAAAAAAAGATGAAGCATTTCGTTTAGATTACCCTAAATTTGGTAAAGTATTTGTGTCGTTAGCCGTAAAAAAGAAAAGGGGAGTAGTTATTTATGTAAAGAAAGGGATAGAGGCCGAATGCAAATACAAAGATGAAAAAGGGAGAATACTTATAGTTGAAATAACAAGAGGAATGTCTAAAATGCTGTTAGTAGAGATATATGCCCCAAACAAAAAACAAGGGAAATTCTTTGAAAAATTACACGAACAGCTCGCAAAATGGCCACAGAATGAAATTTGCTTATTAGGAGACATGAACGGAATTATAGATCCGAACAAAGACTATAAAAGTGCAAAAACTAGGAAAAATAAAAGATCCCCCCTACCTAAAAGTTTTTTTGATCTAATAGAGGAAATAAATCTAATAGACAGCTGGCGCACATTACATCCCAATGAAAAACAATATACATATTACTCGATCCCACAGAACTCTTGGTCCAGAATAGACATGATTTGGACCACCAGGAAACTAGGATTGGAAATAAAAAAAGTTGAAATATGTACAAATACTTGGGCAGATCATAAACATTTGGAAATTAATTGGCATCATACTAATAAGAGAAAACAACCGAGATGGACCCTAAGGACAAATCTGTTAAATGATAAAGAGTTTTTAGCAAAACTAAATAAAGAAATTAAACAATTTTTTATAGAAAACAAGAAACAAGATACGGCCAAAGAAATTATTTGGGACACTATGAAAGCCTATGTGAGGGGGCTAGTTATCTCATACACAGCTTTTAGAAACAAAGAAGAAAGAAAGGTGAGAGAGGGTCTTACTAAAACTTTAACAGAAATTGAAAAGGAATTACAACAAAGCCCGGGAGATGAGGCGATTAAACGAAAATGGTTGATGACAAGGCATAGAATAAATATATTAGATCAAGAGGAGGTGGCGCAAAAAATAAAAAGATCCAAACATTATTGTTTTGAAAATGCCAACAAGTCAGGAAGGTGGCTTGCTTATAAATTAAAAAAAGAAAAAGAAAAAAAATCAGATATTAGTACTAGAAGATTCTAAAGGTAATATATTAACAAAGGAAGAGGATAAGCAAGAAATGGTGAGGGAATTCTACGAGAACTTATACAAAGATGAAAAGATCGAACCAAATAAAATAGAACAATATCTGATAGATGCTGACCTACCTCAAATCACGGAAGAAGAAAAAGAGATGCTGAATAGAAAAATTACAGTAGAAGAACTAAAAACAGCTCTCTCTAAAACTAAAAAAAATAAATCACCAGGCCCAGATGGACTACCAGGAGAATTTTACGTAAAATTGGAAGAAACATTAAATTTAGAGTTACTAGAACTATTCAATGAGACTTTGATTGGCACTAAAATCCCGGACACTTGGAGGGAAGCATTTCTAACACTTATCTGGAAAGAAGGAACCGACCCCAAAAAAATAACAAACTATAGACCCATCTCCCTTCTGAACTCGGATTACAAATTGTTCATGAGTGTTATAGCAGAGAGAGTTAAAAAAATACTAAACCCCTGGATTCATAGCGACCAAAATGGATTTCTTCCGGGGAGGCAAATCAGAGATAACTTGAGAATAATACTAAACACTATAGAATATTACGAGCAACACCCTGAGAAACAGCTAGCACTAGTGTTTGTCGATGCCCAAAAGGCTTTCGACAACCTAAATTGGAGCTTTATGATAAACCAAGTCAACTTAATGGGATTCGGGGCAAACTTCAGAAAGATGATACAGAATATCTATCATAAGCAGAGAGCAAATATATTAATGAACGGGGATAAGACCCAGACATTCCAGATCCACAGAGGAGTAAGGCAAGGATGCCCCCTCTCCCCTTTACTATATATTTTGGCATTGGAAGTATTATTGAGAAAGATCAGAGCGAACAAAGAAATTAAAGGGCTCAGGGTTAGAAAGGAAACTTATAAAATACAAGCCTTCGCGGATGATGTAGCTCTTATTATAGAAGATCCGCTAGAATCAGGACCAAAAGCTTTACAAGAAATACAAAATTACGGCCAAGTGGCTGGCCTAAAATTGAATAAGGAAAAAACAAAAATAATAACCAAAAACATCACGGAAGTACAAAAAAAAGATTTGGAAAATCTATTAGGCCTCCAAATAGTTAAAAAAGTCAAGTATTTAGGAATTTGGATCACAGCAAGATACTCATCGTTAAAAGATGATAATTATGTCCCACTGCTAAATAAAATACAGGAGGAACTAAGGAGATGGGGAAAACTAAAATTGTCTCTGCTAGGGAAAATAGCGGCAATTAAAATGAATACTTTACCAAAAATTTTATTTCTATTCCAAAATGTCCCTTTAAAACTAGATAGAAAATTCTTCCAAAACTTGAAAAAACATGTTAGGAACTTTATTTGGGAAGGAAAGAAATCGAGAATCTCACTTAAAACTCTACAAGGGAAAAGAAAAATGGGCGGATTTGGACTCCCGGATTGGGAAACCTATCAAAAAGCAGCAAAACTAATCTGGATCAAAGAATGGATTACTCTACGGAATAAGAGAATTCTAACAATTGAAGGCCATGACCTACAAGAAGGGTGGCACGCTCACCTCTGGGACTTGAAAAATAAGAAGAAATCCTATTTCCATAAACATAAAATTAGAGAAACCCTTATACAAATATGGCAAGAAATCAGACAGAGGATCTACTCCAAAGTCCCGAATTGGCTTTCTATCATGGAGGCTTTGACCACCCCAAATAGAACAGAAGCTATAAAATTTGGCACATATAAAGAAATTTTAGAAGAAAATGGAAATATTAAATCACTTGAGACTCTTAAAGAACAAGGCTATAAGGTGGATTGGTGGAATTATTTGCAGATGAATTCGAGATACCAAAAAGATAAGGACAAATTCGGCATTGAAATGAAATATGGAAATTTCGATAAAATTATATGGGGAGTAGATAAGAAAATGTTAACTAAATTATATAACTTTCTATTGGATGAGGATAAAGCAGAGACCATCGCAAAGAACAAATTAAGTATTTGGGAAAAAAATTTCGGATATAATATTAACTATACTGATTGGGAAGAAGCATGGAATAGGAACTTTAAAATCACAAAATCAGCAACGTATAGGGAGAATCATTACAAGATACTACATAGATGGCATCTAGCCCCAGCCAGATTAGCAAAAATGTTCTCAAACCTTTCACCCAAGTGCTGGAAATGTGGTAAAGAAGTTGGTACTTATTACCACATGTGGTGGTCTTGCCTAGAGGTCAAAAGATACTGGGTCAAAGTACGACAGTGGTTACATGAAATATTAGATCAGGAGGTACCATTGTCCCCAGAGTTCTTTCTGTTGGGTATAGTAGGCGAAGGCCTAAACAAAAATAAAATTCAACTCACAATGCAGATAATAACTGCAGCCAGATTAGTGCTAGCAAAATGTTGGAAAAGCAAAACTCAACCGCTAGAAGAAATGCTAATAAATAAAATCTTAGAGTGTGCAGAAATGGCGAAGATAACGAGCTTGTTAATGGATGATGAGACAAGTAAATTTAATGAAATATGGGGAAACTGGTATAATTGGCTAAGTAACAAGAAAAAGTAAATGATATGCTTTATATATTAATAGCTCTGATGAAATGTACATACAGTTTATAAATATAATAGAGAGGAATTTAGTCTAAGATGAAATAGATTGGATATAAGATATAAGATATATAACGGATAAGAAACACTGTATCTCCGAACGATATCTAGAAGTTTGTAAACTCTTTTTTTTTATTTCCTTTCTTTTCTTTTCTCTTTTTTTTTCTATTTTTAATTCTGAAAACTCAATAAAGTATTTAAAAAAAAAGAAGAAGAAAGAAGACTTGCTTTCCTTTTATTTACTTGTTTAATGATTATGATAAGTGAGAGATGGAGTTGAATTTAGGGGATTCAAGCTGTATTTTATATTTTGTATTTGCTCTGGGAAGTCGGGGGGGTGGTTGGGGAGGGGGGGAATGTATGTAAAACTTTTAAAACTTTTTCAATTTAAAAAAAATTATTTAACTCCGTTAATGCTTCGTAAAAACCCTGTAATTTAGCATCTTTCTGATATCTAGACTGTATCTGCACTTGTGAATACCACATTATATCAATTCCTTGCTAACTCATTTCTTCTTTCATTTTAAGTTCCCCTTTTTCATTCAAAATATCTTTATATCTGACAATATTTCCCATATTAATAATATTTGGGTGAATCAATGCTTCCATTGTTGAAAGCCAAACTGGGATCCTCAAATAGTGCTGTTCTTTAGTTTTCTCCCACACCAACATTAGTATAATGTCTCTGAAAATATTCATGTAACTTATTTTTCCCATACCATAAGAATGTGTGCCACCCCAATTGTAAATCATGTCCTCCCGAAGTCAATAATCTTATATTCTTAATACAATCCATTCTTTCATCCATGCTAGTACTGCAGCCTGATAGTACAATTCCCAGTTTGGTAGTTCAAAGCAAACTTTATTTGCTTCTAGTTGTTCGCAGATCTGTTTTTTGATTATCTTTTCCAGGATCTTCCCAGGTATTGGTGTTAGACTGATTGGTCTGTAGTTTCCTAGTCTGTTTTTTTCACTTTCTTGAAGATGGGAACCACATCAGCTCTTTTCTAATCCTCAGTTACTTTTATTTTATTTTATTTATATGCCACCCTTCTCCGGAGATTCAGGGCGGCTTACAATGTGTTAAGCATTTCCCTGTGCTCCAGTATTTTTGAAAGATTTGGTACAGTGGTTCTGACATAACATCTGCTTCAGAACTCTGGGATTTAACCTGTCAGGTCCTGGTGATTTATATTCATCAAGGTCAGATGCATGTTCTCTTACCATTCTCTTGCTTATTTTAATTTTTATTTCTGGTTTGTCTTTTACGGTAGCTTTTTTGATACATTTGGCTATAATTTCTTTTTGCATAAAGACTGATGCAAAGAATGAGTTAAGCAGCTTTGCTTTCTTCCTATTGCTTGTTACTTCGCTCTTTAGTGGACCAACTTTTTTTTGTTATTAATATGTTGGAAGAAACTTTTTTTTTACTATCATTGAGTTTTGTAGCAAGCCATAGTTTATTTGAGCCTTTGCTTTCCCGACTTCATCTTTGCATGTTCTGGCTATCTGCTGATACAGCTTTAGTTATGTGTCCCTCTTTCCATTTTCTGTGCTTGTCCTTTTTGTTTTTTAGTTTGTCAGAGAGATCTTTGTGCAGCCATGATGGTGTTTGTGTGTGAGGAAATGCCCCCTCATAAGGATTCTCCAACTGGGATGCAACAATCAGCGCATAGGAGAATAAATTGAAGCCAGCTGCTGGAAAGAAGTTTAATGACAAGAAATCAAGATTCAGTGTGATTCTTGCCTAGCTAGTCTGATTGACATCCAAATGTGAGTTTATATATTCTTTCTGAGTTTTTCATCTTAACACATGCCTTTGATAATTAAATCTTTATTTGGTGATGTTTTAATTCCATTTCTATTGATGGGATAATTTTCTTAGTTTGGCTTTGTTTGGAAGGAAAAAAGATTTATCTCTGTTAAAAAGAAATGGAGTTTGGAAATTTGACTATTCTTGTGCCTTGTTTATTTAACAAAGATGGTAATTGGTTTAACAAGATATTGCTACTGTGTTACATATCAGCCCTGTGTTATGTGTCTGGCTACATTGTTGTTATATTCCTGTGGTTTTGTTAGTCTCAAGTATTTCCCTGAGGCTCAAGTGTTTCCCTGAGGCTGCCAGTTCTGGAAATGAGTCAGATAAGGCTAGTGTTTTAGCTTGAAAGGATTTAAACTGTCGTGATTTAATCATTTGTATTTTATTTATTTGTATTGTGTTTTAATTATTTGCTGCCTCATGGTTTCTTCTTCTATCTGGGGAGGCTTCCTTCAATCCCCCCATTTTGTACTATTACTGATATTTCAGTAATTAGTACAACCTTTAAACAGGTGGAGTGTAAACTTGGTAGTGTCTGTCAATTTGGTTCATCATTAGAGAAACTTTCTTGGCCTGATATTTATTTTTTGTGAAAGTCGTGATGTTTTTCCTTTGACATCTAAAGCATGGGAGTATGCATTGGCAGAGGCAACAAATGATGAGTCCCATCATTGTAATTGTGATGGTCCCAATTAGGATTTTTAACCAATGAAAGTCTGGGAGCCATGAGAAAAGCCATGAGAAGTCCCAGGAAAGCTGGTTGTGGCCAATATTTTGTGCTAGTTCTTTTAGATGTTCGATGTCTTTCTCAATTAAGTCAGATTCATCACTCAAATAGAAACAACAAAGTCCATGGAACTCTTCGCAGTCATGATTATGCCTCAGTAAGAGATAATCTATAGCAGCCCTGTTTTCAAGGATTTGCTTCTCTCACCTGCCTTAACTCTTTGTTCAGAGCATCCAGGGCATGAGAGGTGGTATTTAAACTTTTAGCTAGGGTACATGCCAGCCTGTTTATATTTCTGGAATTCCATATTGCTAGTTCTGGCATTCCCACTAGAGAAACAGCCAGAGCTACATATTCAGCAGTAGTGAGGAGAGACACCTTTGAGTCACAGTCAGGAATCATTCTGTGGAAGCTCCTCTTTTGTCACCTCTGCGGAGAGGGCATTATCATAGTTAACCACCCTAAGGTGCAAGGACCCCCTGTGAAGTTTGCTGGTAAGTAGGAGTAAGCCTTCAAGCCACACAGCAAAAACCAGGGAGCCTCATATGGCTATAAGAGAAGGGGATTGCCTCAGTGTGGTTATAGACAAGTTCCGTGTTATTAAGATTTTGACATCCAGAGACCTTAGGGGCCTGGCATCCTGTCAGTGTAAAACAGGTGGCTGCATGGGTGATAGTATGTACATGCTATTGTCTTTGATATCTGCACTAATGCCCCAGTAGAAAATTTTGGAGTAGGAGGCTGTGATTGGGAACTCTCTCAACTTGGTGATGGTTTGTGGTCCTACTGAGTCAGTGTAGGATATATTAATCACATGCTTAATGGGAGTCCATTAAGCATGTGATTAATATATCCTTCACTGACTCACTGTCCTCAGCAGGGGTGGGTTCTACTTATCTTTACTACCAGTTCGCAACGGGAGCGCGCACACTTCTGCACATGTGCAGATCATCCATTATGATGTCCAGGTGGGTGGGCGGAGCCTCCCACCACTTTTACTATTGGTTTACTATTGAACCGGGTGCAACCCACCAATGATCCTCAGACTGTTGGGGGTCCAGACCGGCTGGGTGAACATGGCTAGGTGGTCATGTGACTGGGTGGGCATGGCTGGGTGGGTGTGGCCAATTTAGCAGTCCATTTTGCCTTTGTCCTTCCTAAGCTGTACAGGCTCAACCCAAGGAATCTATTTAATAAAACTGCTCCAAAGGGAAAAAGAGTGCAAACTTTCTTGCCACTTGACAAAGCAGCTCTAGCAAGCTCAGGTGAGCGGCCAGGTGGTCAGACAAGCCACCTGGCGAGGAGAGGCTGGGAGGGAAGGACGAGGTTTCAGATGGTTCGCTGAACTGAGCAAACAGTTAACAACTGGTTCTAGTGAACCAGTGTGAACCACCTGAATCCCACCACTGAAAACAACTCAGTGAAGACATAATGTGTCTTGGAAACCATGAATTCTAATTCTGCCTTAGATACAAGCTGCATGACTTGGGCCAGTTATTTTCTTTCAGCCCTAGAAAGCAAAAAATGGCAAACCATTTCTGAAAACCTTGCCAAGAAAACTGCAAGGTACCATGTCCAGGTACCATGTTTTCCCCAAAATAAGACCCTGCCTTTTTTATTAACCCTGAAAGAAGCGCTTGGCCTTATTTTCAGGGAGGTCTTATTATTTTGGGGTGTGTGGAGCAAGATGGGGATCCTCTTGCCATCTTACCTGATTTCCAGCTCTACGTTTAAATGTTTTTGGGGAGGGCTTATTTTCGGGGGGAGGCTTATTTTAGCGCATACGCTCAAAAGCCCAATTGGGCTTATTATCAGGGGATGTCTTATTTTCAGGGAAACAGGGTAGTTGCCAGGAGTCAACATTAACTTGATGATATGCACAACACACACACATACACACATACACACGTAATTTGCTTAAGTTTGGGCAAGTTGAATATACTTAACTTCACGTGATTTTAAAGCTATGTGTCAGATCCACGTATCTGCCATTCTTCAGGGGAAGGGTTTTTTTATTGCTTCTTTACTTATTTCTTTCTTTCTTATATATCCTGTATCCTGCAATTTATTGATTTATAAATAATATTATTTATAAATAATAAATAACTGCTTGACATAAAGCAGGCTCTGCAAACATGGTCAACCCGGAGAGACAAAAATTTTATTCTACCAAGGAGACCCTGCAAATCATGTCTGAACAGAACAGCAAGAAAGGGGAGGCTGAATGCTGGGGGGAGACCTCCACAACCACTCAGCTGGATGCTGGTCCCATATGCCCCATTAAAGACATCAAAGCTGTCCTGTAAGGTTCCACAAAACTCCACTGGTTGATTGGTGTGCGGAAGAAGAGCAGCTGGGATGGGAGAATCAAGGGCGTCACTCTTACCCATGGCAGCAAAAAACTGGGGTGGAAGATGGAGTTGGAGGCCCTATCTGACCAGGAAGAACTGATTGAGGAACCACTGGGGAATGACCGACTGTAACAGCACATCACCCAGATTGTGATGGAAGCCCTAGGGGATCTAAACTTCTGAAGGGAGCTGCACAGGGGTGGAATTCAAAAATTTTAGCAAGGGGAAGGGTGTGGCCAGTGCCAGCGGCAGTACAGCAAATTCTGGGCTCTTGGAAAATGCTGATATCTCAGCTGCTTTAGGGGATCCCCAGGAATCATAGCTGTTCTGTAGGGACAGTGAAGAATGGAAGCACAGGCAGGCATGAATATGGAGGTTGCAAACTCCCTGAAGTGTCTGCATCAGCCTCTGACCCAGCAACAAGGGAAGACAGTCTTTAGGAGCTGTCAAAAGCCAGGCTTGCCACATGCAAGATAAGGGAGAAAAGAATGAGGAGCGATGATGAAACGGAGTATTGTTACTGAATGAGTGATTGGCCAACTCATAGGTAAGAAGAAAAAACTTATTTAAACTTTAAAAGAGGTCCCAACCTGAAATAAGCAGCTAATTGGCATCCAGGAATTTAAAATGAAGGAAAAAAAGGGAGATTGAAGGAAGGGAGAAGGAGGGAGAGGAACAGAAGAAAGGGAAGAGGAGAGGAAGAAAGCAAAGGGGAATAAGAGTAGGAGGGAAGATTAGATAGTGAGGAGGAAAGGAGGAGGGGGAGAAAGGAAGGGGAAATAGAGAAGGAATAGGAGACGAGGGAAGAAGAAGGTAGGAAGGACAAAAGAAGGGAGGGAGAGGAAGAGAAAGAGAAGAAAGATTGCTGTAAAACAAACAAAAAAATGAAATGGAAGAAAGGCATCCCCGAACACATTTAAATATATTAAGGTAAAGAATGAATTAATAAAAAATAAAATTAAGGAGAATGTATATGATTAAGAATAGAAAAAATAGAATTTGAGGGTGAAAGAAGATACTGTTTATAAAAATAAGAATAGAAAAATTAGGATTTGATTAACAAATATGGAAAAAGAACACTTTGGCAGAAACTGTAACTAAGTAAAATATATTTGGATATGATGAATTATATATGATATGATATGATGATATGATATGATATGATATATGATACGATATGTTATGATATGATATGATATGATATGATATGATATGATCAATACTCTGTTTCAAAAAATATGTGGGTGCGCATGGGGGGGAACCAATAAAGCTTGTCAAAAAATTTTTAGCAAGGGGTTCTCTGCCTGGTTGCTGGGTGGGCATGACAGGGTGGGCGTGGCCTAGTCAGCCTACTGCACCATGATGGGGGAGGGCGTTTTTGCACTCCCCGGGCTCTGGAGGCTGTCCAAGCCTATTTCCAGCCTTCCCAAACTTCCGGTAGCCCCGTTTTTCATCCTCCCCAAGTTTTGTGCGTGCCCTGCACTTACTTGCATCCAAAATGGGCATCTTGGGGAGTCCTGGGAAGGATGGGGTGGGCGGGGCTAGCCAGGAGTGGGATTTGGGTGTTCTCCAAACTGCACAGAATCTTAGCTAGAGGTTCTCCCGAACTGCTGCGAACCCCTAGCAGCCCACCCCTGGAGCTGGATTGTCAACACAGGAGGGCAGAAGCCACACCAGACATTGAGGAAGCCAGAGCCATCATCCTGGACCCCACAGCAGCCAACCAAGCTGACAATGACGACAATGGAGCAGCAGCCATGCATGGAAATCCTCATCTCGCCGTTCTAGCTCAGGTGAATGCCCCTGGCCAACTTAGGGGCCTGCAGTTGCAGAGGGAGATTCTCCTTTGGGAGTGAAGTTCGATGGAGATCCCCAGAAGCTGGGTTTTTTCTTAGCTCCAGTCCTCATGTACATTCAGGAACATAGCCAAAACCTATGCGAGTTCGAGTCATTACCCTGGCATTGGGGGGGGGCAGATGCTCAATAGATGGTGACCCTCCCTAATGCTGATGCCATTGAGCTGTGAAGCTTCGATCAATTCATGATGGCCCTGCGATGGAGTTTTGAGGACCCACTAGCTGGCCACAAAGCCCACAATCGCATCAGAGTTGTGAAACAGAACTCTAAAGTAAATTGGAAGAAGGGGTCTGTAAGATTCCAGGGACACATGTTTGCAGATGAAATAGAGGAAAACCCTGGAAAGTCGGGGAAGCAATGAAATAGCAATGCTTGGCCGGTCGATGCCGACCCAGGGCATCCCAAAAGAATACAGGGACCTAGCCAAGATATTTAGCGAAGAAGGCTCCAACAAGCTCCTCCCCACTGAGCCACTGATTGTGCTATCAAAATATTATCAGGGGCTAAATTTCCAAAACCAAAAATGTACAGCATGTCCCCCTGAGAACTCGATGAGCTAAATGTTCATTGACAAAAAAATAGAAAGGGGATTCATCGAACCTACCTGGTGAAAAATTGCAGCCCCAGTACTGTTCCATGAGAAAAAAGATGGCACTTTACACTTTTGTGTAGACTACTGGAATCTTAATATGGTGAATGTAGAAAATGCATACCCCATAACACCTTCATGTCTCATGAAGGACATGCTAGCACACCTTTTGAAGGGGAAAATGTTCTCCAAACTGGACTTACGTGAGACCTATTATCATATCAGGATAAGGGAGGGGGATGAATGGAAAACTATATTCAATACCCCACTGGGCTGCTACCAATTTAAAGTGTTCCCTTTTGGATTAGAGGGGACCCCAGCCATTTTTATGCAACTGATAAATGAGGTGCTTCACACAAATTTGTACAAAGGAGTTTTGGTTTACCCTGATGACGTTTTAATAAACACAGAAACAAAGGTATGTAAAATTAGCCCATGCAGTCCACCATAAACTCTGAGCAGCCAAACTCTATGCAAAACTTTCCAAATGTGAGTTCCACCAGGAGAAAATAGACTATCTTGGTACCAAATTTCCCACAAGGGGATAGAGATGGACCTACAAAAAGTTCAAGCGGGAATTGATTGGGAAACCCTCCCCCGCACGCGCAAACGACAAGGTTTTTTTGGGTTTGCCAACTTTTACCGCCAATTTATTCCAGTGTTCACAAAAATTGCTCTCCCCACAACAAACCTGCTAAAAAGATCAATCCAAGGTCAATCCGAAGCCAAGACAACCATTGAATTGGACAATGGAATGCCAAGCAGCATTTGAGAAACTTAAACAACTGTTTTCTGCTGAACCAGTATTAAAACACCCAGATCCAGAAAAACCATTTGTCATACAAGCAAACACTGGTGACATAGCAGTAGAAGCCATTATACTCCAAAAGAATGAGCACAACCAACTGCAGCCATGTGCCTACACCTCCAAAAAATTGACAGAAACAGAGCAGAGATGGGCTATTTGAGAGAAGGAGGTTTATGCTGTATTTTGGGCTCTCCTGACTTGGAGACATTTCCTAGGGGGGAATAAAATCCCCTTCGAGGTCTGGACTGATCACAAAAACCTAGAAGCTCTTAAAACTCCATGAAAACTTTCCCCCAAGCAAGTTCACTTGGCACAATAGTTTAAGTGGTTTGATTTCACACTAAAATATTTCCTAGGGAGAAAAAACTTTCTGGCAGATGCCTTCTCCAGAAAACCCCAATACAATAGCACAAAGACCGAAGTAATCAAACCTCTACTCCAAAGCCCCCAACTGGCAGCTAAAGTAATCACCAGGGCACAAGCGAAACAAGAACTCTCCACCGACAACGCTATCACTCAGGATTTTAAGGAAGCCCTACTTAAGGACGACTGGTTCCTAGCACACAAAAACAATTGCCTGGTTAAAGATGACTTAGCATGGGTGGGAGGAAAACTGTATGTCCCCGCAACCCAGAGACTAGACTTTATGAAGCGATGCCATGATTCCAGATTAGCGGGACATTTTGGATTTGTAAAAACCTTACACCTTATCAAAAGACAATTTTGGTGGCCATCACTCAAAAAGGACATTGAAAGTATGTGGTCAGCTGTCCTGTCTGCGCTGCATCAAAGAGACAACAGAGAAAATCCCCTGGACTTTTACAAACCGTAGCCATGGCTTCAGCACCCTGGAGAGAGATCTCCATGGATTTTATTGCCGAACTACCAGAGAGTGCTGGAAATACTGTCATTTGGGTAGTAACTGACCTTTTTCCCAAACAGGTCCATTTCATTCCCTGCCCAAAAATCCCAACAGCCAAGGCACTGGCAAAACTGTACTTAATTCACATTTATCGCCTCCATGGAGCCCCCCCAAAGGATAATTTCTGATTGGGGGTCCAATTCACTTCAAAATTTTGGAGGTCATTCCTAAGCCTTTTTGTGGACCCAGTTTGTGGGGGCAATAAGCTGACTTTGTAAATATACAAAAGTATGAAGGCTATTGCTTAGCACATTGTAAGCCGCCCTGAGTCTCCAGAGAAGGGCGGCATATAAATCAAATTTTAAAAAAAAAAGCCTTTTAGGCACTGCCCAGGGCTTAAGCTCCTCCCAGCATACCCAGATTATTGGGGCCACAGAATGAGTGAATGGGGTGTTAGAACAATATTTAAGATGCTTTATTAACTACCAACAGGACAACTGGACTGACCTGTTACCTTTCACTGAGGTGGCATTCAGTACACACCAGCACAGGGTTTACTCCATTCCAAGTAGCCGCTGGACAAGAATTCACCCCATTGCCAGAATTACAAGTGGAAGAACCAAACATCCCTTAAGGAGTGGATGCACAATTTACAAAGAACATGGCCAGTCATGAGGCTAGCCCTACAGAAGGCTAGGGTCACCTTTAAAGATCAGGCAGACAAAAAAAGAACTGATCCAAAACCATTCAAAGTAGGAGATAGAGTCTATCTATCTACAAAATTCTTGCAATCACTACAACCCTCTAAGAAACTAGGACCAAAGTTCATAGGACTTTTCCTAATCACTAGGATCATAAATCCTGTCACAGTTGAATTACTTCTCTCCAAGACACTTAGACAGGTATATCCAGTGTTCCATTGCGGCTTACTTAAGCCGGAGGTTACCTCTCACATTCGACTACCTATGCCCACACCTCCAGTCCCCCTTATGGTAGAATGAGAACAACATTCCTTGAGATTAAGCAAATCCTAGACTCACTCACACACCATGGCTCCACTCACTATTTAGTATCATGGAAATATTTGCCAACATCTGAAAATGAGTGGATGGCTAAGAAACATGTAAAAGCCCCCACACTCTTAAGGAAATTTCCCCTGAAATACCCAACTAAACCATCTTAACTTATATAGGTTTTCCTTGTTTCTTTCCAGGTGGATTATCCTTTTTTCTAAGGAGGACAGTATGTCAGATCCGCATATCTGCCATTCTTCAGGGGAAGAAGAATTTTAATTACTTCTTTACTTATTACTTTCTTTCTTATATATCTTGTATCCTTCAATTTATTGATTTATAACTTCTGGCCTGGCACCTAAGCACCCTGGCATTTTCGCACCTTTTTGGAAATGTAAGGGGAGGGAGGGCCATGTGGACTGCATCACTCGAGAGCCAGTGGAGGATGACCCTAGGAAAGTTCCCTTATCACTTTCTCAGAGCGGCCAGTGTAATAACATCTTCGCACCTCTGGACTGGCTGAATCCACATTGGACTGTTGGGAGAGGTTTCCAATTCCTTTATTCTAACTGTATGGCCTGAGGGCCCTCAGAGCCTGCTTTCTTTTCACCCTGCTATCACCTCCATTCAATAAAAGGTTTCTTTTGAAATGCCAAGTTTCAAGAGTCTTTACTTTCTTGAATAAGGGGGAGAGGCCAGGCCTTACATAATAATTTATTGTTTGGTGTAAGAGTGAGCTCAGCAATGTATGATTTAATCAGAAAAATAATGAAGATAATTATCTTACTTTTACAACTTAAAAGCCTTATTTTACATCCCCTTCCCATAAAATGATGATTAAAAGGATATGTTAGCACAGGTGATGAACCCACCAGAGACTCTGGAATAGGGACTGGAGAGAAGAAAATTAGACATACCATCCAGAAATAAGGGGAACTTTTGAAAAAGAGCAAAACATCACATGAAATGTTGTTGCAGGTCCTATTTGTACCTGCTTTATTTCAATACACACCAGGATATGATGTTTAACTTTATTTTACTGTGAATTGCCAAGAATCTGACAAATGATAAGTAAATAAATATTTGAAAATGAGCAAAAAGTGTAATAATACTGCTTATTACACTGTTTCTTACTGTTGGTTGTCATGGCTCCCAACCAATTCAAGATTATGAGGCCTTGACTTCCTTAAAAATCCAGTTTATTGGGTATATCATATCGGCACCATCAAAGTGAAACCAACACTGAATAATTCCCACGTTTTTTGTATAATTAAAGAATAGATACTGTCCCCTCATGTCACAGGTCATGTTAGCCAACCAAGCAGGTGATGAACTTCTCAGCACTCCCTCCTGCCGCTGCTAGGGCATGATAATTTGGCCTTGGTTCTCAGGAACCTTATTGTTGTTATGGAGTGTTATGCACATTGGAGGAAAACATTCTACATTCCATAAATCTCCCTCTCCCCCATAAATATGGCAACTAAGAAACTGTTAGGTTTTTCTGCAGCTTAGAATCTGAATTAATCCAATGAAACTCTGAACAAGAGGGAATCTGATATTCAGCTTTATTATTAATCAAGATTAAAGCTGGGTATTTTTTTTAATCTCCTGCCTTAAACAGAGCAGGCAGAGAGAGAGAGAAAGCAAAAGCCACACCAAAAAAACCCCTTTTTCCTTCTTCTTATAGTCTACACAGTTTGCATAGATCGTCATAGTATTAGAAACATAATTTCTATCCATTAGTTCATGCAAACTTCATGATTTTTCCCAGCGCTCTGAAAACAATGGACCTCAGAAAGGGGAAAGGAATACATTTCCTGGCTGGCATATAGCCCAGAGTTTGTTAAGTTTGTTAAGGGGTGCTATCTCACATTAGTTACAACAGTCAGAATTCACATTTTGCATTTTGCAACAAGTTACTTAGCTAGGCTACTTGGCGGTTAGCCTGGAGGCTTTATCTTTGCAGGTTACAAATTACAAATTAGGTTACAATGGAACTTCTCTCAGCAGCAAGAAATATCAAAAGTTGAGTTAGGTACACTCTGTGTATGCTCTAATCCTTTCAAAACTAAGCAAGAAAAATATGGCTTTGGCTAGAGTTGTTTTGAGAGTTGACAGTTGGCTCCCCTTATATGGAAAAGAGCATCTGTAAGATATGAATCACAAACAGCCATTAAATCTCCCTTAGAGACCTTCAAATTTCTAGGTTCTACCATATTGCAAGATCTAAAATGGACAGCTAACATCAAAAACATCATCAAAAAAGCACAACAAAGTATGTTCTTTCTGTGCCAACTCAGAAAGCTCAAACTGCCCAAGGAGCTGCTGATCCAGTTCTACAGAGGAATTATTAAGCTGGTCATCTGCACCTCTATAACTGTCTGGTTTGGCTCTGCAACCCAACAAGACAGACACAGACTTCAGAGGATAATTAGAACTGCAGAAAAAACAATTGCTACCAACCTGCCTTCCATTGAGGACCTGTATACTACACGAGTCAAAAAGAGGGCTGTGAAAATATTTACAGACTCCTTGCATCCTGGCCATAAACTGTTTCAACTCCTACCCTCAAAACGACACTATAGAGCACTGCACACCAGAACAACTAGACACAAGAACGGTTTTTTTCCCAAATGCCATCGTGTGGGGGAGAGTGTTATCTCAGTGGCTGGCAAACCACGCTGTGTAAACAAACATCTACACAAGGTCCTAATCTCATCAGGAATATAAAGACAGGATGTCTGGCAGAGACCCTATCTCAAATATGCAAGACCAGGCACGTAGTATTGTTTGACACAGGAGGGAGAAATGAGGGGTTCACGTGAATTTCACGAGTCTTCTGTAACCAATCAGTACAAGTAAATGATGATTAATGTTTTGCCATGGTAGCTGTAAAATGACAATAAAAGGGAGCTTTTTGGATGGAGTCAGGGTGCCTTCTCCAAGGTGCCTTCCCACTGAAGGGCCTTCCCGTGAACCATCATCCTGCCTACGTGTCTTTCTTCATCGAAACAACATCTGGTGACCCCGACGTGATAGACGTGATACCTTCTATGCTCATTTGGCTGGACGAGCCCAGGTGCACCTCAGCGAACTTCGCTCCCAAAATTTCGTGAGTATGGGGGGGGGGAATCTCAATTCCACGGAAGTTTCATGCACAAGAACTGAGGAAATTACTTAAAAGTAATGGAATGGCAGGAATTAAGTTAAGTGAGTTAGAACAGTTAGTACATGAAATAGGTTGTCAGTGTCTATGGTATCCTGAAGAAGGAACTTTGGACTCACCGCCACGAGCAGAAATAAAGCATTTGTTGCTGTGGCAGAAATGTAAGGAAGCAGTAGAGGTTATGGGGACTTATAAACTCAAGGCACCGTCAACATCTCTCTCTCTCTGTCTTCTGATCAGGGGTCTGCTTCCCCTCCCCCTTATTTTCAGCTGCAGCCAGCAGAAAGTAGTTCTCCGACAGCTACTTTACAGGAGACGTTTTCAGCTGTCAGAGCAGGGTTTCAGGAGGAGCAAACAAAAGGGACTCTCACTGGGGTAGAAATTGCAGAGGGTCTCCAAGTTTTTCCTGTCATACAAGTAGTTAATCCCCAGGGACAAGCCCAATATCAGTGGAATCCTTTACCATATCAAGTTTTGAGAGACCAGTATTTTGTTTGGGATTCAGAACATCAGATGGAAGCCTTAGCAGCTGCCTTAAAACAAGGAAAGTCTGGCAAGCTCAAAGGCAATTGTTTTAATTGTAATAAACCTGGTTATTTTAAACAGCAATGCAGAGCTCCTGATGGTGGAGCCCACAAAGGCAATGGGCCAGGAGGAGGTCAAACATCTAGACCAAAAACTGTTTGCCATAAATGTAAGAAGAGGTTTCACTGGGTAAATCAGTGCAGAAGTCATCAGTTTTTTCCCGGTGTTGGAAGGAAAAAAGAAGCCTTTCCCTTTAAGGATTGTTGGAAGGCAGAGCTTTCCTTTCTTAAATTCAAAACTCCCAGCTGGAAGATTACTTAGAAATGATTGGAGGTCAGCTGCTTGAGAGCAGAATTAATTTAGTATTTATAGGAAGGCAGGCAATAAACAAATACAAGCGCAGCATTCCGAGGCTAGCCTGTTTTGAACTGTAAGTATTTTTTTAAAAAATTCTAAAACTTCTTTTGATTTTCTGTGTGACCCTTTAAAGTCTTTTGAAATTCTTTTGATTTGGCATGTGAATCTTTTGGTTTGTGTTTGTGATTGTTTTATGGTGTTGAAATCCTGTTTTTGTTTGTGATTGAGTTTTTCTGTCCTGGATCTGGCAAATAAATAATTGTTTTATAGTCCACTCTCTGTTTTTCCCAGCTTTTTGTTGTTGTTCATTCCCTATCAGCTTGCTATTTCTGTGTTTTCTTTTTCTCATGTGTTTAAGTTACTTTGGCTTGATTTCTTTTCCTTTTTGAGTGTTTGTTTTTCTTTCCTATGTCTCATATATGTTTGAATGTTGCAAGCCCCTGTAATCTTGTAATTCCTTTGTTGTGGAAAATAGGGTGCCTTCAGCTTCTTAATGACTCATTGATAAAGGTGGGGGCTGCAACTCTGTCTGAGTTTCTGCTTACTTCTTTTAGGGGAATTTCCTTACCCCCTCCTTTATTCCTTAGGCAGGAAGCTCCATGTGGGTTAGTTCTGCATTTTAACATAGCACCTCTGTGGTTTAACTTTTTGAACTCTGCAACTTTCTCAAGTTACAGGGGCCCTTCAGAGATCATCTAGGCTGACCCCGTATTATTTCACTCTTATAACCAAATTTCACTTTACATCCTGCCTTTATACAAATGGATGATATTTTAATTGCTGGGCCACAAATTCCTCCTTACTGGCTGAAACATTTAACACAAGATCTAGCTGTGTATGGTTTGCAGATAGCACCAGAGAAGGTACAGCTACAAGAGCCATTTCTTTATCTAGGTCACAAGTTATTGCAAACATATTCACATCCACAAATTCTTCAGCTAAAGGTAGTAGATAAAGTTTCCTATGTTCAATTACAGCAACTTTTGGGTTCAATTAATTGGTTGCGACCATATGTAGGTCTTCCTACTAATATGCTTAGTCCTTTGTTTGATGCATTAAAGAATAAGAAATCTGAGGTGATCACACTTACCCAAGCTCATAAAGCAGTCTTCACAAAACTTAATGAAGCTTTGAAATTGGTTTGGGTAGATAGATGTCAGGAAAATCTTCCCTTGTTAATGATTATTATTCCAACTGCAAAACAACCTACAGCGGTATTAGCTAAGGAATTCCAACAACAAAGTAAGCCTAAGCCTTCGTTGTTAATAATTGGATGGCTATATCTTTCACATAGTTCTAGTCATACTATTAGTGTGCCAGCACAAATGTATTCAGAGTTAATTTTTAAGGGAAGGGAACGCTGCAAGGTCCTTCTAGGTCTCGATCTTGTTAATATCGTAGTTCCCTTGCCATTGAAAGAGTGGGAACGCATGGTTAGCTTCTCCTCTCTTCTACAAGCAGCGCTGACTGATTACATTGGGAGAACCTCTTATCATATTCCTGCAGATCCGCGCCTGCTTGCCTTTAATCAGATAGAAATCATAGTTCAGAATAGTATCTCATTAAAACCTTTGGTGAATGCCCTCACAGTCTTCACTGATGGGGGGCCAAAATGGGGTGCAGCTGCCTGGCTTGAGCATGGAAAATGGGTTACTAAAATCACACCCCCGCAAAAATCTGCTCAGCGTGCAGAGGTTGCAGCTATAATATTGGCTTTGCAAACCTTTCCAACTCAAGACCTTAATATTATTTCAGATAGCCAATATGTTTGTCAAATTGTCACCTCCCTTCCTGGTGCATGACATTGCAACAGCTTTTGCATTTCAGAAAGAATCAAATTTATATTGCACATATTAGGAGTCATCAGTCTTTCCCAGGTATGTTATCAGAAGGAAATGCTGTTGCAGACACTGCCACAAAGCAGCATGTTTTATATGTTACTCCCTGGGAAAGTCACTCTATGTTTAATCAACATGCCAAGGCTCTAGAGAAACAATTTCACATTTCTTTAGATCATGCTAGAGCAATTGTACAACAATGTCCTCAATGTTCTCAAATCACCCTATCTCCTTCCATTGGGGTGAATCCTAGAGGGCTTAAAGCAAATGAACTTTGGCAAATGGATGTAACTCAATATCCCTCCTTTGCTCCTTGGAAATATCTTCATGTAACCATTGATACTTTTTCTCATTTTATTTGGGCTACTCCTCAGAAAGGAGAAGCCACTAAACATATTGTTAATCATTGTATTCAAACATTTGCTGTCATGGGTCTACCTTCTACGTTAAAAACAGACAATGGCCCTGCATATTGTAGTCGCTCCTTTGCTGAATTTTGTGACACATGGCAAATTAAACATCTTTTTGGCATACCTTATACAGGACAAGCCATACCGGAGCGTACACATTTTACATTAAAGTCTGCTTTGGATAAACACAAACGAACAGGAGGGATTCCTATAAGTCTCCCTGGTAAACAGGAATGGTTAAATAAAGTTCTGTTTACTCTAAATCATCTTAATATCACAAATTTATCAACTCCAGTAGATAATCATTTTGGAAGTAGAATAAGTCATCCCCAGCCACAGGTAATGTATAGATTATTGCCTAATCCCGAATGGCGTGGACCTGTTCCCTTATTGACATGGGGACGGGGATATGCTGCTGTGCTTGCTCCTACAGGTCTGGTGTGGATTCCTGCTAGGTGCATAAAACCGTGGAAAGATGGCATGGTGCAAAGGACTGAAGAACCCGATCCCGAACTTCTCACTCAGCCTGCAGAACCCTCAGCAGGATTGGGACCGAGCACCTCACCAGGCTCATCAAGTGACCTGGGGGCAGATTAAAGCTCTTTCTGTTCAATCTACAAAATTGCTACAGAAAAGAACATGCCACAGACACCGGAGAACTTTTTAGTAGCAGCTTTTGCTTGTTTAAATGCTAATTTTGTAACCATTGTAATGTGTATTATTTTTAGGTGTATTTTCCCTCTTTTTTTAAAAATTCTTATTTATATGCCGCCCTTCTCCGGAGACTCAGAGCGGCTTACAATGCATTAAGCAATAGCCTTCAGACTTTTGTATATTTTATACAAAGTCAGCTTACTGCCCCCATAAACCGGGTCCTCATTTTACCCACCTTAGAAAGGATGGAAGGCTGAGTCAACCTTGAGCCTGGTGAGATTCGAACTTACAGTAATTGGAGGCAGCTGGATGTTAAATGCTGCCTTGTAGGAGGCATTAGTCTCCTATGCCACTCAGGCTCCTCTTTGCACGGCTACGATGACTTTGCAACATGGAATTCCAGAACAAGGTCTTTGGGATCAAAATTCCTATATATAGGATGTGCAGAATATCTCTCGATTAATAGGTAAAACTGATTGCTGGATCTGTATGCACGTTCCCCCACATGCCAAAGGAGGACTTTTAATGCATGCTGTTCCTTTTAATGATATGAGATGGAAAACTTTCACTTGGAAGGATGAAAGCGTTAGAGACACTAAGACAACTGGCAAGAGCAATATCCTAGTCATTGGAAGCAGGTTTCAGGAAGTAGCAACATACTGTTGGGAATTAATCAATACTAAGTGTGAATCTGTGGACGTTGGAAAGTATGCTTATTGTAACACAACATTTATTCTTAGCGCCACTATGAAGAGAAACAATTCTTTCTTAAATGTTATCCTATATGAACATTTACATAATTTCACTTACTATGGGTGTACACACCAGATATTAGAGTGTCCTACAACATGCCCATGTCCAGGACCAACAGGTGTTTTAAAGTGTAGTGAGTTGTTCCTTTGTACTGCAGTGGCGTCTATGGTCAAGCAGACCCAGTCATCAGACAACTTAGCAATTCCGCTTTTAAATAATGTTTGGCTGCTATGTGGTAGAAGGGCATATCAACATATTCCTGCATGATGGTCTGGTCGTTGTACTCTGGGATACATTGCTTCCTCTGTAGTGATATCTGATCATTTGCCTAAAGGGTGGTTAAGGAATTGTCGAAACATAGATGTTCAAAATCCCATTAATCATTTCACTGCGATCATGTTAGCAAGGGGTGTTCTTCTCCTTTAGGAGTAATGATGAATTATAGAGATTTGCATATTTTATCAAGTTGGACAACTGCATTGTTTAAGGCTCCCTAAAATTGATCAATGAAGAAATGTCACAAATTAGAGATATAGTGTTGCAAAATCGTTATGCTTTAGGTATCATTTTAGCAGCCAAGGGTGGTGTATGTGCTTTGATTCTTTCACATTGTTGTATGTATATTATTGATCATAAGGCAAATATTTCAGCTACAATTGAACACATGGAAAACATGATTGCAGGTAATCCAATTGGATCCACTATTCCACAATCTCCATGGGAGTGGTTATGGTCTTGGCTCCCAGGTTTTGGATGGATATGACAAATAGTATCCATTATTATATTAGTCATTATTGCTTTGATTTGTTGTTGCTGTTGCATACAATGTTTTTCTGGGTTATTAGCGATATTTCATCCAAGAATTCGGCCCTCCAAATCTGAAATTATGTATGCTTGCAAAATATTAAAAAATAAAACATAAAATAAAAAAGGAGGACATGTGGAGGTGAGTGTTATCTCAGTAGCTGGCAAACCACGCTGTGTAAACAAACATCTACACAAGGTCCTAATCTCATCAGGAATATAAAGACAGGATGTCTGGCAGAGACCCTATCTCAAATATGCAAGACCAGGCAAGTAGCATTGTTTGACACAGGAAGAGCATGAGGGGTTCACGTGAATTTCACGAGTCTTCTGTAACCAATCAGTACAAGTAAACGATGATTAATGTTTTACCATAGTAAATGTAAAAAGACAATAAAAGGGAGCCTTTTGGATGGAGTCAGGGTGCCTTCCTCAAGGTGCCTTCCCACTGAAGGGCCTTCCCGTGAACCATCATCCTGCCTACGCGTCTTTCTTCATCAAAACAACACCATCACTCTACTGAACAAATAATTCCCTCAACACTGTCAAACTGTTTACTAAGTCTGCACTACTATTAATCTTCTCATCGTTCTCACCACCCATCTCCTTCCACTTATGACTGTACGACTGTAATTTTGTTGCTTGTATCCTTATGATTTATATTGATATTGTTTCCTGATTGCTTATTTGTACCCTATGACTATCATTACGTGTTGCACCTTATGATTCTTGACAAATGTATCTTTTCTTTTTATGTACACTGAGAGCATATGCACCAAGACAAATTCCTTGTATGTTCAATCACACTTAGCCAATAAAAAAAATTCTGTTCTATTCTATTAAGTACTTTGTGGAGAGATAAACCTTGTTCCCCACCTAGAAGGATCTCTGCCTGACCGATTTCTTATCAGCTTGTTCTTTGTAGGCTTCTGTTGCTTTTGCCAGTGCTCACCTTACATTTCCCTATGCATTCTGCAATGAATCCACTCACTAATAGAAGAGGGAGGTTCCTGGGGATATTCTGGCATGGGGACAAAGTCTACTCCATTGACCACCTTGAAGGGAATAAATCCAGTGCTACTGTACACTGTGTTATTGTATGCCATTTCAGCGAAAGGCAGTAGTTCTGCCCAATTAGCCTGCTAGTAGTTGACATAACACCTTAGGTACTGCTCCACCATGGCCTCTCCGCTGCCCCATTGGTACTCAGATGAAAAACTGAACTTATACTCGAATATAAGCCGAGTTTTTCAGCCCGTTTTTTAGGCTGAAAAAGCCCCCCTCGGTTTATATTTGAGTCACATAAAAAATGCCTTTTTTCCTGCAACCGTTTTTGCTCCCTGGGTTGCAGGGAGGCTTGTTAAAGCCAAAATGGGGTGTGGGAGGTGAGGTGCTGTTGGGGCACTGTTCCCTCTGGGACTGAGTGGCTGTGCTGCTTCCAGTGGTGCTCAGCCACATCACTGGATCCTGGCAAGTTTGGGAAGGTTAGTGGTCTCTATGTCAACCTGATGGCTCCTGTAAATGGCGGACCTAGCCGGCGGCCAGTCTGCCAAGGAAAGGTTCCTGTTGGACCTTCACCTCGTACTTCGTCCTCCTTTGGGGAGGGGACAGCATTTGTTTTTCTTGTTTTCAGGCGTCCTCTGATGGCATCAAGGTCAGGCTGTCATCTCTGAGAACTGGAGTTGGACGGCCATTGCCTCGCATGGGTTCTTCTGGATTGCCCGGTGGCTCATGCCCAGCATGGCTCCCTGTGCCACGGTCATGCCTGGAATGCAGGACGCGTGTTATTCTATCAGATAGGTGATGGGAGCTGTTGGTATTCCTATTCCCAGTCCCTGCTGTTGCAGGTGGAGGCTCGTTCTTTGGCTAAGTCAGCCTTGACTGAAGGTGTCCTCCGGAGCACTCGCATGATGCAGGGGACTTGGACCAGACGGCTTCCCTCCCGTACGACTAACCGGCTTTGGTAAGTCCCAATCCTGGATGATCTTCCCCGCCACAATGGAGAAGGGGTGTTGGTCCAGTTGGTCCTGACATGCTCCTTCTCAGGATGCGGGGAAGATTATCCAGCCCCACTCTGGTGACTGTCTGGTCCATAGTCCAGGAGGGGCTTCTGTTTTGCAGATTGTGAGCCTCATCATCATCATCATCTTCACTGCACCTTCGTCAAACAGGGGAACACCCAGGCATGGCCAAGAAAAATTGACTCGGTCTCCAAGCAGAGAAGCAGAGTATTCCCCGATCCCTGAGAAGGAGTGTGTCAGGTAGGACCAACGCCCCTCTACTAGCCATTTGTTTGGACTATATTGCCTGGATCACATTTACAAAGTTTTCACCAAAATCCATACCCTTCAATTGTAGTGTCATAAACTCCCAGCTCCTATTATCAAAGGCTTTTTGTGCATCCAAGAAAATCAACGCTAGCTATTTTTCAGGATGGACTTCGTAATATTCCAATACATTCAAGATAATCCTCATATTATTTTTTTGTTGTCTTTTAGGTAGGAAACCATTTTGGTCAGAATGTATAAATTAGTTTAGGAATCTTTTTAATCTCTCTGAAATTATAGAGGCATATATTTTGTACTCTACATTCAATAATTATATTGGTCTGTAGTTTTTTATCTGTTGGGAATCTGTATCTTCTTTTGGTATTAATGTACTTCTGTCCATGTTTTGGGGGACTTGGCCTTTGATAGCGCTCCAGCATTGACAATCCTAATGTCTCTTGTAAATTTTTATAGAGTTCTGCCAGCAGCCCATCTGGTCCAGGTGTTTTATTATTTTTTTTTGTCTTCTAATTGCTTCTGTTATTTCCATTGTTGTTATTCTTTCGTTTAACATTGCGCTCACTGTATCTAGTATTTTAGGTAGACCAGCCTTTTCCAAATATTGTTTTACTGTATATTCTGTCATTTTTTCTTGACTGTAGTTTTTCCTAAAAAATTCCTGGATTATTTTCTTTTTGTCCTCATTGTGGTAATGGAGAATCCTCTTCTCATCTATCAGTTTGTGTATCATTTTCTTCTCTTTATCTTTTTTCAATTTGTATGCTAGCCATCTACCTGGCTTATTTACATTTTCAAAAAAGTTTTGTTTCGCCATTTTGATTTTTTGTGCCATTTCCTCTTGTACTATTAAGTTCAATTTCTGTATTTTTTGGAGTATAAGGCACACTGGAGTATATGACGCACCTTAATTTTTGGGGAGGAAAACAAGAAAACAAGAATTCTATCTCTGCAGGGACCAGAAGTTGGCGCCGCGGCGAGACAAAATGGACAAAGCAGAATTCTACCTTAGATTTCAAAATGTTCCAGAAAAAAAAGGGAAGGACCTCCCCGAGATTATGAATACAATCTTAGCAGAGGCCTTAGAAATAACTAAAGAGAAGATGATGGAAGGAATTGATGAAAATTATCGAGTCTACACTGGATATGCGATGCACAATAAACTTCCAAGAGAAGTACATATAAGATTTAATAAGAAATCAATTAAGACATAGATTCTTAAAATTTTGGAGAAATTGGCAAAATTGGATGAGAAACTTGTGAAACTTGATAAACTTGATGACCTGCAAAAAGGGCAACTGGAAATAAAATCTGAAATTGTAGTTATGAAAAAAGATTAAATTGCTGTTCAACAGGTGGCAGAGGAGAATAAGAAAAAGGTGGGAGGTTTGGAGGGGGAGGTGCAGGCAATCCAGAAGAGGGAAGAAATGAGAGGAAATGTAATCTTAACTTCGCAGCTGGATAGAATGTCTTATTTTCTCAGGTTTCAAAATGTGGAAGAGGTGGACCAGGAAGATCTGCGAGAAGTGATGGTTAAATTGTTGGGCGAATTTACTGAAAGAGGTTTGGACTTTATGAGATGGGATGTGCATCTAGTTTATAGACTAAACTTACAATATGCAATTTTACACAGTGTCCCAAGAGAGGTCCACATTAAATTCATGAGAAGGGAAACGAGAGATGAAATACTGAGAAATCAAAGATCGGGGGTGCTGATATACAAGGAGGTCACCATTCTGAAGCAGATCCCTAGACAGGTACGAGAATTAAGAAGAAATTATTATTTTTTATCAAATAAACTGTACCTTAAGGGAATTGGCTTCAGGTGGTTGATGCCGGAAGGTTTGATGATTTTCTGGGAGGGCAGTAGGAAGAAAATTAATAGTGTGGCGGAGGCTAAAGCCTACTTGGAGCAACATAAGACCCTCCTAGAGGGGGAAGATACAGGAACCGAGGAAGGGGAGGTACCAGATGATCAAGGAACGGGGGCGGGCGAGGCCATGGCAGTCCGGGAGGAGGGGGGTGCTAAGGTCAGAACCTTGAGACCTAGAATTAAGAAATGACAAAGTGGGAGGAATCTATTATCTTGTGCCTTTTATGACATCTCTTATTTTTGTAAACTTTAATATTACTCTGGATACCGAACTGATATTTTTGTATAAATCCGGTTGTTAAATTTGAAATTTTAACAAGGGGAGATCTGCTGTATGTGAAAAAAAGAAAATATATATTATCTTTATAAAAGGATAATGAAAATTCTACATATTGTAAGCGATAATATTGTTTATTTTTAACCAATAAAAACTTTTATAATAATAATAAAAAAATTAAGACATAGATTCTTCAGGCTGCCCGTGACAAGGCTTTGGAATACAAAGGCAAGGAAGTTACAGTTTTGAGACAAATTCCAAGAAAAGTGAGAGATATAAGAAGGAAATATCAATTCTTGACCAAAGTTTTGTTGCAAAAAGGGATTAACTATAGATTGTTGTTTCCAGAGGGAGTAGGCCTAACATGGGACTCTCAAAGATACAGACTGAATACGATCAATAAGGCAAGAGCATTTCTTGAGGAACTTCTTAAGGGGACGGATACTGATATGGAAGTTGAAACACAAACAATACCAGCCTCAATAAAGCCTGTTGAAGAGGAATTGATAACCTTGGAAGAAACAGAAGGAGCCGTGGGCAGAGTTATGGAGTATAAGGAGCAATGTGAAGCCAGATCAACTAGAGCAACAAAATCTAATTATAAAGTATGAACATGGATGAAAGGAAATTAATTTCAATAAATATAAATGGACTAAATTCGGCTAAGAAAAGAAGAACAGTTTTCCACAAATTAGAAAAATTAAATTCGATATAATTTGCTTACAAGAAGTGCATATTAAAAAGCAACATGAACAATTATTGATTCAACCAAAACTGGGTAAAACCTTTCTATTATTGGCACAAAGTAAAAAAAGAGGTGTTGGTCTGTATATTAGAAATACATTTACGGCTGAGCAGAAGTATGCTGACCCAGAAGGCAGAATTTTGATGGTAGAACTAATTGATAACAATACAAAACTACTCTTAGTAGCAATATATGGCCCTAACAATAATCAGAGTGACTTTTACAGGAAACTACATAACAAGATAACTGAAATGGACTACGAAAATGTTTGTATGATGGGGGACTTTAATGCAATTGTAGATGGAAAACTGGATTATAAAACAAATAGAACAACAAGACATAGTAGAAAGATACTGCCGAGGGCTTTCTTTAAAATGACAGAGGAAATAAACTTGAAAGACATTTGGAGGGAGAGAAATGGGAAAAATAGGCAATATACTTTCTACTCTGTTAGACATTTATCTTGGTCCAGATTGGATATGATATGGGCAACAATGGAATTGACTTTAAATATTGAACAAGTGAACATAGACACTAATACATGGGCAGATCATAATCCTGTGATTGCTATTTGGAAAGGGCAAAAAGGCAGATCTAAATGGACATTGAACAATGCAATATTAAAAGAGAAAGACTTTACACAGAAAATGAAACAAGAACTGGATTTTTTTTTAGGGAGAATAAGAAAGAAACATCGATACAAAACTGTTGGGATACAATGAAAGCCTTTGCCAGAGGAATAATCATTGATTATACATGGAAAAGAAATGTAAAGAAAAGACAAACCCTTAAAGTATTGAGAGATGATCACAAAAGACTTGAAAAAGAACTCCAGAAAGATCCACACAAGAAAGATGCAAAAATTAAAATGGATACTATAAAGCACAAAATGGATCTACTGGAGAAGGAAGAACTAGCGCAAAAAATAAGAACTGCTAAACAGAATTATTTTGAAAATGCAAATAAACCTGGCAGATGGTTAGCATATAAATTGAAAAAAGAAAGAGAATCAAGGAAAATAATGCAATTAGTTGATCATCAAGGACAAAGTAGATTTGGAAACAAAGAGATGGGGGAAATAATACAGGAATACTATACAGAACTGTACAAGAAAGATGCGATAGAAGAGGATAAAGTGGCAAGGTACTTACAAAAAGCTAAATTACCAAAAATTCCCAAAGAGGTTGAGAAGTTATTAGAAGGAAACATAACGATGATGGAGTTAACTGAGGCAATTAAAAAACAGAAGAATGGAAAAGCACCAAGTCCAGATGGACTGCAAGCCGAATATTATAGGACTTTACAAGAATCACTATCAATCCCAATGCTGGAGGTTATGAATGAAGTAATGGGGAAAAAATAAATACCCAAGACATGGACCGAGGCATACATCACTTTGATTCATAAGGAAAAGACAGACCCAAAACAAATCAAAAACTATAGGCCGATATCCCTGCTAAATGCAGATTATAAAATCTTTGCTATGATATTGGCAGAAAAACTTAAGAGATACTTGAATAATTTTATACCCTCCGACCAAAATGGATTCTTACCAAAAAGACAAATCCGAGACAATATAAGAATAATCTTGGACACTTTAGAATACTATGAAGCACATCCTGAAAAGCAGATGGCTCTGATATTTCTAGACACACAAAAATAGCCATTGTCAAAAAGCCTTTGACAATGTCAATTGGCGACTTATGATGTTACAGATGGAGGAGATGGGCTTTGGGGAAAAATTTCTTCAGGCAATTGAAGCGATATACTCAAAACAAAAGGCTAAGGTAATGATAAATGGAGAATTGTCTGAATATATTGAAATAGAAAAAGGCACTCGACAAGGATGCCATTGTCCCCGCTGTTGTTTATATTGACATTGGAAGTTCTAAATAGAAATATTAGAGAAGAAAAGGAGATAAAAGGTATGAAAATTCGGAAACAGGAATATAAGCTACAAGTCTTTGCAGATGATTTGGTTTTTATTATGGAAGAACCTTTAACATCAATAAATAAACTATTAGAAAGAATTAGAGAGTTCGGAGAAGTGGCTGGACTAAAAATTAATAAAGAAAATAAAGAATGATGTTTTTTATGTTGTTTTTGTTTTAAAAAAAATATTTTTTTAAAAAAAGAATTCTGTCTCTGCCTACCAGCATTTAAGGTGGCACTGCTTTATGCTGCCTTCTTCCTCCTCCTGCAAGCAAGAGGTGTCTCAGAGACTCAGCTGGGAAAGAGGGCATTGATTACTGAGTTGTTTTCCAGAAAACTTATCGGGGTGCTCCTGCAATATGCAGGGACTACTCGCTTTCTCTGAAGAGACCCCTCGCATGCTCTCGGGGGAGGGTCAGGGCACAGCCTGAGGAATGAGCCTCTTCAGGATGGTCTGGGGTGGGGGGGATCTGACCGGTGGCTTTGGCAAACAAGGCGGGCCCCACAGTTTGCGGCTGGTCCCCCCTTTGGCCGCCCAGCGGGAAGCACAGGGCAGACAATGGCCACGATGACTTCACTCCCCAGCAATGTGAGGAGCCGCCGCTGCCGTCACTGCCTAAGCCCTCTCCATGCCCGGGAGCCCCTAAAGCAAAACATCCCTCCTTTCCAGCCACTGCCGCCCATTGGCCCAGTGCAATTCACAGAGCTGCATTTCAGGCAGCAGCCGGTTCCCCTGCAATTGCTTTGGGGAACCAGGGAGGAAAACATTTTCAGGTGGCAGCACCAGCCGAACGCCATGTTTTTGGATTCGGGGGGAAAGTGTTTTGCATAGCAGGGAATGGAGGTGGGGAGTTTGATCAGTTGTTTGAAGGGGAGGGGCTCTGCAAATTGCATTGGGCCAATGGCAGCGGTGGCTAAAAAGGAGGAACATTTTGCTTTAGGGACTCCCAAGCGTGGAGAGGGCTTAGGCGGTGGCGGCAGCTCCTAACATTGCTGGGGAGTGAAATTGTGGCCATTGTCTGCCCTGAGCTGCCCACTGAGAGGGGGGACCAGCTGCGAACCGTGGGGCCCACCTTGTTCACCGAAGCCACCAGGCAGATCCCCCCCCCAGACCATCCTGAAGAGGCTTATTCCTCAGGCTGTGCCCCAGATCTCCGCCACCTGGAACCGCCCGAAAATGTGACGCATGGAGGCTGAAAATGTCTGAAGGGTGGGGACTGGCAGGTAGGTGGGGCTACATTCGGACTACAAGATGCACCCAGATTTTCACCCTCTTTTTGGGGGGAAAAAGGTGCATCTTATAGTCTGAAAAATACAGTATGTTTTATTAGATCAATTTTCTCTTTTAACTTATTATTTTAGGGGTCGTTCTGCAATTCTGTCTCCAATTTTTAAAGTTCTTCCTGTAGTGTATTTTGCTGTTCTTTCCTTTTCTTACTTTTTCTTGCTATATATGTTATTGCTAATCCTCGGATATAGGCTTTTGCCGTGTCCCAAACAGTTTGCAGTTATGTTTCTTCTTTCCTATTTTTTTGAAGAAAAATTTAATTTTTTTCTTCATCATTTGTGTAAACTCCTTGTCCTTAAAAATGGTTTGATTCAGTGTCCATCTCGATTACCTCCTTTGTCCCTTCCATGTAACTTTTATGAGGCTATGGTCTGCCTGTATGTTTGTTTCTATATTTACCTCTTGAACATCTGTCCTTGTTTCTGATGTCATCCACCCAGGGGTGGGTTTCAAAACCCGTCACTATTGGTTCACTTGTGGGTGCGCGTGCGCCACCTGGGTGGGTGGGCGGAGCCTCCTGTCCTTGGTTTTTTTACTTGCCTCGGGCTTTAGCCAACAGGTTCACATGCCATCCAACTTAATGGGTTGGCAGCCTCAAGTGGCGTCTAGACCCTTACCTGTAGCCCAGCAAGAATCCATCAGTAGCGATGATTCATGGCAGGCAGAAGGGATCCAGGGGACCCTGAATTTTCTGAGGACGAGGGAGTGTTGCCGGACAAGCCGGCTTTCGCAACTCTCTTTTGTCCATCTATTGTAAGGCAAAAATGGCAACTAACATGGGCTCTATAGTGAATCCACAAGAGCAGGATAATTGGGCATTAAAGCCTCAGAATGATTTATTCGCAGACCATGATTTTATACCATGCCCAGAATTGTTTTCCAAGGTCATTAAAAGACAGTGGGACCCTGGGGCTCTTTCGACGCCCACTGGACATGATAAAAAGATTTACTGCGTAGATCCTGCATTGGAAGGATTGCTGACTCTTCCCATGGTAGACCTACCAGTAGTCAGACTTACTTCTTCCACTGTATTGTCCAATGACGTAGTGGAGATGTTAAGGACAGAGGATAGGCAGGCGGAGGTTTCCTTCTGAAAAACCCACCAAGCGGCTGCTTGGGCTGTAAAAGCCGCTACATCGGCATCCTTTTTTAATTGTGCCAATTTAATCTGGCTGCAACAATTGCAGGACCGCCCTCCCCCTGAAGACATACGACTTCAGCAGGATATCAATAAAATGGTGGCTGCTGCTGAATATTTGGCAGACGCATCCCTTGATGCCATGAAATTTGTGGCACGAGCAATGGCTTCTACAGTTGCATCTAGGAGGCTCCTTTGGTTACGTCCTTGGTGTGCTGATCTTAAATCAAAATGGAAGTTGGCCTCAGCCCCCTATAAGGGAGCTGACCTATTTGGAGCAGCATTGGAGCCTATACTTGTAGAGAGAAAGGATAAAAGGAAAGTGCTACCAGTGTCTTATCGGAGACCGGATCGCTGATTCACTCCTTACACTCACAGGCAGCCCTTTCGCCAGGACTCAGGACCCAATGGGTCCTACCTTAACAGGTCTTACCCAGTGGTGGGATTCAGCCAGTTCGCACCACTTCGGGAGAACCGGTTGTTAACTTTCTGAGCAGTTTGGTGAATTGGCTATTGGAAGAAATAATTAGGGCAGAGAACGGGTTGTTAAATTATTTGAATCCCACCCCTGGTCTTACCCCCAGGGATTTGATAGGGCTTCTGATAGGCAGTCCTTTCAGGACAGGGGTAGATATCACTCCTCCTCATGGAGACCTTATAGAGGAACGGGTTCTAGACCCACTAAGCAAGGCAAGTGACTTGCCATCTCCTCTTCCCATTGGTAGATGCCTAAGTCACTTCATCCAGTAGTGGGAAGCAAGTATGTCTGAGGCCTGGATTCTTCGGACAGTGAGGCTGGGTCTCACCTTAGAATTCAGGACCAACCCCCCTCCCCAATTGCTTCATTCCACATCCCATTTCCAGGCAGTTGGAGAAATGTCAGCAACTGTCCAGGGAAATCCAACATTTGTTAGACATAGGGGCCATAGAATTGGTTCTAGCAGGGCAGGAAAGGACAGGGGTGTATTCAATACTGTTTCTAGTACCCAAGTCCTCGGGCAGTTGAACCTAAAATTTATTAACAATTCAAATACCCAAGTCCTCAGGCACTTGAACCTAAAATTTATCAACAAATACATACAATACAAGAGGTTCAAGATGCAATCCCTCAGGACAATATTATGAAGAAGTGAGGAGGGCTGTGTGAGGAAGAGGGATGTCATGACATCACTAGACCTACAGGAGGCATACCTGCATGTGCCCATACACCCAGAGCATCGCAGGTTTCTGAGATTTGCCTATATCAGCAAGCATTACCAATATCGGGCCATGCCATTCAGCCTGTCATCGGCTCCGAGAACATTCACCAAGCTGCTGGCACCTGTCGTGGCTACAATACGACTCGTCCCAGTCTGTGTTTTATGTTACCTAGACAATATATTACTCCTTTCCCCCTCGCATCACCAGGCCCAACAAAATCTACAGACTGTATGCCACATTCTCACTCTTCACGGTTTCTCCATCAACTGGAAGAAGAGTCACTTCGTGCATTGCTCATCTTGGGGCACTGATCAACTCTGTGAAGGGCCAGGTGTTCTTGTTGCCCAACAGATAACAGGACATCAGGACTATGGTAGACCATATTTTAGCCCAGAGACAAGTAACATTGCTCAGTTTGTCGCAACTGCTTGGCAAATTTATTTCCTGTATTTCAATAGTGCTTTAGGCATGCAGACATGCACGCCAGCTTCAATGGTTCCTTCTACCAGCACAGAAGGCAGGGCGCAGCACGTCGAATTCCAAAGTGGCTCTGCTAGACAAAGTGGCTCTGCTGGACAGGAGCCTGAGTGGCGTAGGAGGCTAATGCCTCCTACAAGGCAGCATTTAACATCCGGCTGCCTGCAATTGCTGTAAGTTCGAATCTCACCAGGTTCAAAGTTGACTCAGCCTTCCATCCTTTCTAAGGTGGGTAAAATGAGGACCCGGTTTGTGAGGGCAATAAGCTGACTTTGTATAAAATATACAAAAGTATGAAGGCTATTGCTTAACGCATTGTAAACCACCCTGAGTGTCCAGAGAAGGGCTGCATATAAATAAAAATAAAATAAAATAAAATAAAATAAAATAAAATAAAATAAAATAAAATAAAATAAAATAAAATAAAATAAAATAAAATAAAATAAAATAAAATAAAATAAAATAAATAAGGTACATGCTTCCCTCAGATGGCGGGCTTCAGGGGCCATCCGGAAGGGGTGCGTTTTTCAGGAGCCCAGCCGGATAGTGGTAACATCAGACGTGAGCCTGTCTGGATGGGGGGCTCACCTGGGGACTCAGGTTGTCCAGGGTCAGTGGTCTCAGGAGGAGGCCAAGAACAGTATCAATTGGCTGGAGCTGAGGGCTGCCACCTAGCCCTCCGTCACTTCCAGGATGTTCTATTGCATCAACATGTTCTGGTTTTAACAGACAATGTGGCCACAAAGGCCTACATAAATCGCGAGGGGGGCACACATTCCCGGTCTCTAATGAAAAAGACAGACAAATTGAGCTGGGCAGAGACTCATATACTATCTGTGAAGGCAGAACATATATTGGGCCTCCAATATCCGGGCGGACTGGCTCAGCCGCAAACAGCTGGATCCATCCGAGTGGAAACTTCATCCGGATCTGTTCTGAGAACTAGTAAGGCGGTTCGGTCAGCCATTAGTAGACCTTTTTTCCTGGCCAGAAAACACACAGCTCCCAAAGTTCATTTCTTGATTCCTGAGCCAAGGGGCAATAGACTGCAACGCTCTTCATTGTCTGTGGCCTCAGGGCCTGCTGTATGCTTTCCCTCCACTACCACTCATACCGAGGGTAATTCGGAAAATGATAACAGAGCAGGTGGAGCTCTTACTGGTGGCCACGACATCCCTGATATGCTGACCTGGTGAGCCTTTCCATGTCACATCTCTGGCAGGTTCTTTAGGATTGGATCTCTCTCAGCCAGGGGGTCGTATTACATCGAGACCCCCAGTGACTGCAATTAACCGTGTGGCACTTGAGAGGATCCTCTTGAGGAAAGATAATCTTTCGGGGAAGGTGATTCATACCATCTAGGCCGCCAAGCGGCCTTCCACTACCAGGATATATGAGGCGTCATGGAAGATCTTCTGTCATTGGTATTCTCACCACCATGTGGAACCAACGTCAGCTTCCATTTCTGACATTTTAAACTTTCTGCAGGCTGGACTGGAAAAGGAGCTGGCACCTTCCACTCTACGATGACAGGTTGCGGCCTTATCGACTGTGTTAGCCCAGGATGCTCTCCACTCTCTGGTGCAGTACGCAAGAATTCGGGGTTTTTTGCAGGGGGGCACTAATATCAGGCCCCCATCAATACACAGATATCCCACGTGGGATTTGTCCTTAGTCCTCCAGGCCCTTATGGCTTCCCAATTTGAACTGCTAGCATCGGTCGGTCTGAGATTTTTGTCCCTTAAAGTAGCCTTTTTCCTGGCCATTACATCGGCTAGGAGGGTTTCAGAACTGGCTGCCTTGTCAATCAGAAACGACTTATGCGTATTCCGACCCAATAAGGTGGTGCTTAGATTGGACCCTTCATTCATGCCAAAAGTAAATTCCAGCTTTCACAGGGCACAAGATATACTGTTGCTGGACTTTTGTCATACACCCAAACATCGGTTACAAGTGGAATGGCACACTTTAAATGTAAGGAGAGCCCTCTTGGGGTACATCGCAAGGACAGCTTCGTTTAGGAAGACGGAAGCACTCTTGGTGTCTTTCCATCCTTCTTCAATGGGGAGGAAGGTCTCTTCTAGGATGGTGGCTCGCTGGATTAAAGCCTGTATCTCATTGGCTTATAGTGCTAAGGGCAGGCTTGTGCCTGGCAGGGTGTGGGCCCACTCTACAAGATGTGTGGCTATGTCGGCAGCCTGGGCCATTCAGGCATCAGTTCTGGACATTTGCAGAGCAGCTATGTGGACCTTGTTAACTCTGTTTTGTAAGGCATTATATGCCTTATAAAGCTATGCCTCAGCGGAGGCATCCTTTGGGCGTAGGGTTTTAAAGAGGGTCCACTCAGTTATGGGCCACGGGCCCAGCCAGCCTCCCTCCCAATGAGTTTCTACTTTGGTATATCCCACGCATGAATTGACTGAGCAGCACAATGGAAAATGGACGTTGGCTTACCTGAACATCCCTTTTCGTTGCACTGTGTGTCAATTCATCCCGACCTTCTGGTTGCCTGAGTTTGGGGCTGGAGAGTGTTCTTTGTGTTTGCTTCATAGGACACATTGGTGAAAGACGCCTTTGCGAAACAACTGAGGTCCTAAGGGGCAGAGGAGGCGTGGTCTCAGCAAATTTAAAGAAATATTACGCTCAGTCCCTGGCAAGCAGACAAGGAAAACCCATGCATGAATTGACATGCAGGGCAACAAAAAGGGACGTTCAGGTAAGCCAACGTCCATTTCTCTCAACGTCTTTTTAGAAAATCTTATGTGGATCTCTTTTGGTAGTTTGTGTCTTCTTGCATAATTCATATGGATTCTAAATATTTGGTCAATTTCCCTTTGCACCTCTTGTTTCTTTTTCTGTAGTACTCTGGCCAGCAATTATGTCATCACGTCAGCCAAGTCTCTTTCTCTTCCACAATGTTCTGAAATCTCAAATAATAGGCTGCCTTTTCCATCTCTAAAAAAATTACTGTCTCTTCTAATTCTCTATTGGCCTGTGATAGCTTTTGATCCATTTCCTCCATTTTTTTTCCTGTTTGCTCAGCCTTTATTTCCATTTTCTGTATCCTCTGTTCATTCTTCGCTGTCATTTGCTGAAAATTCCCTATCTTTTCATCCATCTTCCATATATCACCCTTCATTTCCTCCATTTCATTCTTAATCTCATCATAGTTTTTTGACATAGCTTCCTGACTTTTGGTCATTGCTTCTTGGATTGATATTAACATTGCTTGCATACTCTGAAGGGAACTTGTTTTCTCCAGACCTAGCATACTTTCTATTGATCTTTGGTTAGATGGGCTTGCTGCTGCTGCTGCTGAGGGTGTAGATGCAGCTTTCTTTCCTATCTTAGACATATTTGATATAGTTGTCAACTCTAATATTCAGCAAAAAGCTTGTCAGAGGAGGAAAGACAAAAGGGTTATATCTACATAAACAAAAACTTTATATAGATTTTCTTTTAGATTATAATTTAATGTAAATTTTAAACTCCCGTCCACATATTTCAAGCATTGTTCAAGCACACATTAGATCCAAAATTCCTTGCCCATTGAATCATACAATGTTTTACATGTTTATTTTCCAAATTTAATTTCAATAACATGTTATATATCTTAGCAATAATATGTTCATTGTTTCCACATAGTAACTGTGACTTCCAGTGGAATACTCACCTTTGATGGCAGGGGAACTTTTAGCTCCCCTATAGAATCTTCACAGTTGAAGACTTAGAGTGCTTTCTAAGCCAGAAAAAAAAGCTGGGACAGTGGGAGGTTTTGGAAATCTACCCCTTTGCTCCCTTGGGAAGCCAGGTATAATATATAATATTTATTATATAATATATATCAGATATAAATTAATTCCAGATCCATGTGGAGAAATTGGTATTAAAAAGAAGTTGAGCAAGACCCAAAAGATGGCATTGAATAAGAATGATGGCATAGCAGAGAGAAGTAGAAAGAAAGAATAAGATGTGGCCAAGATAGTACAGGACTCTATTATGGTGCTTAAAAATGGAGATTAAGTCTATCAAATAAATTTTTATTAGAGTATAAATATTAAAAAAACATGACATGGCATACACACAACAAACATTTATACAACATATAAACAAAAAGAAATTATATTCCCTTCTTAAGCATTGTTTCAGAGTAACATTCTGCTTGTTATATATTTCTTCCCCTCTCCTTAGTCTAATGACATTTTCTATATTGGTAATATTTCCCCTCTAGATTTTTTATTTCTAATTTTTAACCAATTATACCATTTATTCCATATTTTGTAGTAATCTGATTCTTGTCTTTCTTGTATTTCTTTGGTTAACCTGTCCATTTCGGCGCATTCTAGAATTTTTTCTATTAAATCTGTTTCGTTTGGCATTTTTTCTTGTTTCCAATTTTTTGCATATATTATTCTTGCAGCTGTTAGTATGTGAATTGTGAGTTATTTAATATCTTTAGGGTATGATTTATTGAAAACTCTTAGTAAAAACATTTCTGGTTCTTTATCTATCTGTGTTTCTGTTATTTGTTCCAACCATTTTTTGATATTAGACCAAAATTTCTTTGCTGCCGGGCATGTCCACCATAAATGATAGAAGGTTCCTTGTGTCTTCTTACACTTCCAGCAGATTGGACTATTTTGGGGCTGTATTTTTGCCAGTCTGGTTGGAGACATGTGCCACCTATAAAACATTTTCAGTTGGTTTTCCTTGTACGCCACTGCTCTTGTTAGTTTTATATTTACTTGCCAAAACTTTCCCCATTTTTCCAAATTTATTGTATGTTTGATGTTTTGAGACCATTTAATCATCATTTCCTTGACTGTCTCTTCTTCCATTTTATAACGTAAAAGAAATTTGTAAATTCTGCTGATTAGTTTTTTTCTGAATCTAATATAATTTTGTCTATTTCTTGTTTTGTTTATGAATTTCATATATTTTTGTGTGTTCTCTATATTTAGATTGTATTTGGGTATAAGTCCACCAATATATTTCCCTAAGTCTGTCTCCAATTGTTGTTTTGTCTTCAATTTACCTTGATAGTCAATTAAATCTTTATATCTAATTATTTTTGTCTTATCTGTTAGATTTGGGTGTCTAATTGATTCTACCAGTAATAACCAACTTGGTATTTTTATATAGTGTTGTTTTTTTAATTTTAAGCCAAATTTGTAGTAATGAGTTTCTTATTGTATGTCTTTTGAAGTATGAATGTGTTTTGTATCTTTCGTCCCACATAAAGGAGTGCCAGCCAGTTTGAAGTTCGTGTCCCTCAATTGTTAAAATTCTAGGATTTTTTAATTCTATCCAGTCTTTGACCCAAGACAATACTGCTGCCTGATAGTATGTCTCCCAATCTGGAAGTGCAGCTCCTCCTCTATCTTTTGTGTCCTGAAGCAGCTTAAATTTTATTCATGGCCTTTTCCCTTGCCATATGAATTTAGATGTCATGTTATTCAAATTTTCAAAAAACGATTTATCTATTTTTATTGGAGTAACCTGAAATAGGTATAAAAACTTAGACAGTATAGTCATTTTAATGGCCGAGATTCTTCCTAGGAATGAAATGTGTAAGTTTTTCCATTTTTCTAAATCCTTCCTTGCTTGTTCTATTAGTTTATCATAATTATTTTCTTTTATTGCTGAAGTTCTTGTGGACAACCAGATTCCTAAGTATTTTATTTTTTTCGTTGTTTGGATTTGTATACTATCTGTTAATTCTTTTTCTTGATTTTTCGTAAGATTTTTTACAATTAATTTCGATTTGCTTTTATTGATTTTTAGACCGGCCACTTCTCCGAATTCTTCTATTTTTTGAAACAAATTTGGTATAGATTCCATAGGGTTTTCTGTTATAAACACTAGGTCATCAGCAAAGACCTGAACTTTGTATTCTTCTTTATTGATCTTTAAACCTTCCATTCCTTGATCTTCTCTAATTTTTTTCAGAAGAGTTTCCAATGATAGAATGTACAGTAAAGGAGAGAGTGGGCAGCCTTGTCTGACTCCTTTTGTTATGTTAAATTTATCTGTTATGTCATCGTTCATAATTATCCTTGCTGATTGGTTAGTATAAATTTATTCTATGATTTTTCCAAATTTTTCCCCAATTTGCATATTTTGTAATTGTCTAATCATAAATTTCCAATTTTGGTTGTCAAAAGCTTTTTGAGCATCAAGGAAAACCAATGAAGCCTGTTTCTCCACATGTAATTCATAATATTCTAAAATATTAAGTATTATTCTGATATTATTTTTTATTTGGTGTCCCGGCAGAAATCCATTTTGGTCTGCATGTATATATGTATTTAGTACTAATTTAATTCTTTCAGCCAGAATTGCTGCAAATATTTTGTAATCGGTGTTCAGTAATGAGATAGGTCTATAATTTTGAATTTGTTGAAGATCTGTATCTTCTTTTGGTATAATTGTGATTATCACTTCTGTCCATGTCTTTGGAATTTTGGCTTTCTCCATGACTTCGTTATATAACATCAACATATTTTCTCCCAGTACTTCTTGCATTGTTTTATATACTTCCACCAGTAGCCCATTGGTCCCGGTGTTTTGTTATTTTTTTGCTTTTTCAGTACTTCGTCTAATTCTAATTTAGTTATTGGCCTATTGAGCATTTCTCTTTGATCTTCTGTGATTTTTGGCATTTCAGATTTTTCTATGTATTGTTTTATCTTTTCTTCTTCTACTTCTTCTTGTTTATATAAATTCACATAAAATTTCTTAATTATTTCTTTTTTGGCCTCTCTATTATATTGGATTTCCCCTTTATCGTATCTCAGTATCATTCTTTTATTTCTTTCTTACTTCAGTTTATAGGCTAACCATCTGCCTGTTTTGTTTGCATATGGATCAAATGGAATATTTTTATTGATTTATTGATTTATTTATTTAAATTTATATACCGCCCTTCTCCTACTTGACTCAGGGCGGTGCACAGCCAGAAATAAAAAACATTCCAATACAAAATTTAAAAATTTAAAAGAATTATAAACTTTGGCCAAAAATTTAAAAAAATCTCCCAACTAAAACCCATTAGACAATTAAAAATCAATATCTCAAAAGGGGAGGGGGGGTTATGCAAGCCCTGCTTGATGGAAAAGAAAAGTTTTTAGGGCACGGCAAAAAGCCCGGAGATCTGGTATCCTCCGTATCTCTGGGGGCAAATCGTTCCAGAGGGCAGGTGCTGCCACAGAGAAGGCCCTGCCCCTGGGGGTCGCCAGCCAACACTGCCTGGCTGATGGCACCCTGAGGAGTCCCTCTCTGTGGGAGTGTACTAGCCGGTGCGAGGCTATTGGCGGCAGAAGGCGGTCCCGCAAATACCCAGGTCCGATGCCATGGAGCGCTTTAAAGGTGGTAACCAACACCTTGAAGCGCACCCGGAAATGCACTGGGAGCCAATGCAGCTCACGCAGGAGAGGTGTCACATGGGAGTGCCCCCTTGCTCCCATAATCCCTCGCACGGCCGCATTCTGCACCAGCTGGAGCCTCCGGGTGCACCTCAAGGGGAGCCCCATGTAGAGAGCATTGCAGTAGTCCAGGCGGGAAGTGACGAGTGCCTGAGTGACTGTGCATAAGGAGTCCCGATCCAAAAAGGGACACAGCTGGCAAATCAGGCGAACCTGATGAAAAGCCCCCCTGGCCACGGCCATCATATGCTCTTCTAAAGACAGCCGTGCATCCAGGAGGATACCCAAGTTGTGAGCCCTCTCCATGGGGGCCAGTAACTCGCCCCCAATAGCCAGCGATGGCACCAGCTGGCTATATCGAGACACCGGAAGCCATAGCCACTCGGTCCTGGAGGGGTTGAGTTGAAGCCTGTTACTCCCCATCCAGATCCGCATGGATCAAATGCCCCATCTAAGTGTAAAAAATTAAGTTTTTTGAGAAAAATTCATTTAGATATAGTCTGTCTTGAAGAAACATATATTTAGAAGCAGGACAAGAAATATTTGATAAATAAACAACTAGGAGATGAATTTATATCAGCTGGTGTAAAAAAGATTAATGGAGTTGTTTTACATATAAAACCCCAATTCAAACCTTTAGCAGATGAACACGGGAGATTTGTAAAAGTGGAAATTGAACTTAATGGAATAAAATAGTAATGGGTGTGTATAGACCAAATGATGATAGAAGCAAATTTTTTGATCAATTAATGGAATAGTTACTGCCTTTCTTGTATGGAAACTGACTTATGTTGGGGAATTGGAATGGATTGACTACACCAGCTTTGGATAGAACAGGGGTTTCAAACTCTGCTGTGGTTAGATCTGGCCCCAACTTCCAGTTTGGCATTGTGGCAACACAGTCATAGGGAGCAGGGCTCTGTGATCCTAGGCTGAACTCTCCTCACAGGGGGGCTCTTAAAGTGCTTAAAGTAAACTCATAGGGGTGATGAAGAAAAGAGGGACGCCTGGCAGATAGCGGAGAGTGGCAGCTCTCTTGCTTGATTTGAGGCTCACTCTCCTATTCAACAATGAGGAAGCAGAGGCGGCCATTATGGATGGCAGGAAGCTGGGACCACCGAAGAAATAAATGTGCTGGAGTGGTGTTTGGATAGTGGATTGGAGCTGGGTGAGATGATATTCAACTTCTTTACTAGGCATTAAACCCTAAAGAAAAGAAACTCTGAAAAGACAATTCTCCAAAATGTTTAAAGTGGCTAATAATCATATAGAGGAAAACTACAGACCTGAAAGAAAATGAAACCTAAGAGAGGATACATGTCAGGTATGCCTCCTTTCAGTACTCAAGAAAGAAAAACCCTGACTCCATTTTTATCTCCAGTAAAAGGTACTTTTACTGAGTATGAACTGATTGCAACCAAAGAAAAGCAAGGTCTGAGGCACTAGGCGCAAAAATCACATATAGAAAGCATCCCTAAAACCCTCCCCCCAATCGTCCAGTCAGGATTATCCAATCCACATCTCCCCAAGGGGTCACATGGGGTGCAGCTTCCGATGGCTCCATTCTCCTGGTATGCCACAATGGTTGACCTTGAGTGGTTATCAGCATGACTCCCAGCTGCAGAGAAACACTGAGGAAAACTTCCTCCAATTTACTCCATCAGCTCACTTCCCCCTCCCCAGACATCCAGACAGCTCATCCTGTTATAATGGCAGCCGAGCAAGCAAGTAATAGAAAGGCGGAGGCTGACATTCGGCCCTCCTGCAAAAGAGACATTATTCCTAGAAGAAAACAGAATAAGGGAAAATAGAAAATTACATAAACAGGAACATATGCACCACTCCAGGATTAAGGTTTATCAAGATATTTGGAATAAAACAAAGGTTAAAAATGATTCTAAACAAACATATACATTCGGATCAAAATGTTTTTTTGCCAGGACGACAAATTAAAAACAACACACGCACTATAATCAACATATTAGAGTTTTATGAAGCACACCCAGAGAAACAAGTTTCACTGATTTTTCTTGATGCCCAAAATGCTTTTGATAATTTAAATTGGAGATTTATGATACAACAAATTAAAAAAATTGAATTTGGCTCAAAATTTGAAAAAATGATTGAAAAAATATATTCAAAACAAACTGCAAGAGTAATTATGAATCAATATATGACAGACAGATTTGAGATAACAAAAAAGGAGTGAGACAAGGATGCCCACTTTCCCCACTTCTCTTTATATTATCATTGGAGCCACTCTTAAAAAAAATTAGGAAAATCGAGAAATAAAAGGATTGACAATAAAAAAAAGTACAAATTGCAAGCCTTTGCAGATGATATGGTCTTTATAATTGACGAACCTCTAAAATCAGGCCCCAAATTGATTAAAAAAATAGAAGAATTTGGCGAACTGGCAGGTTTAAGAATAAATAGAAATAAATTCAAATTGCTAACCAAAAATCTTAAACCAAAAAAAACCAAGACATAGTATGAATATTCAGATAACAAAAAAATAAATAAAATATTTATGGATTTGGCTAACAGCAAGAGGCTTCTCAATCAAAAAGGAAAATTATGACAAATTAATACTGCAAATTGGAAAAGATTTGGAAAATTGGAAAAATCTTCAAATTTCATGGATGGGAAGAGTGGCGGCAATAAAAATGAATATTCTCCCCAAAATTTTATTCCTCTTCCAGGTTTACCGATAAAAATAGAAAAAAGATTTTTTTATTTATTAAATCAATAAATTTTGAACTCAAAACTTATATGGCAAGGGAGAAAACCTAGAATTAGATTAAAAACATTACAAGATACCAGGGATAGAGAAGGAGTAGCATTTCCAGATTGAGAGATTTATTATCAAGTAGCATGCCTAACATGGTTAAAGGAATGGATAGAGTTGGGAAATAAAAGAATCTTAACAATAGAAGGACACGATTTACAGACAGGATGGCATGCTTTCTTATGGGGTGAAAAGCAAAAAACTCATGGATATTTTAGAAGGCATATAATTAGAAATTCATTATTATTAATTTGGAATAAAATCAAAAAGCAGCACTATCCAAGAATACCACTTTGGATTTCTCCCAACGAAACATTAACGCACCCAAATTTAGTAGACTGGACCAAAATAATTAAATACAGGGATATATTAAATGATTTGGGGAAATTAAAAACAAAACAAGAATTGGAACAGGATTTGAATAGGGAAGTTGAATGGTGGACGTACTTACAAATAAGATCAAAATACCCAGAAGATACAAAGATAGATCAGGTACAATTAGAGCAAAATGAGATAAAATTGTATATAGGAGGGAACAAAAATTAATTAGTAAAATATATAAATTTTTATTGCAGTATAAAATGGAAGAGGAAATAATGAAAGATACTATGATCAAATGGGCAAGGAATTTCAATCACATAATAGAATTAGAGAAGTGGGAAAAATGTGGAGAACAAATATGAAATTGACAACATCAACGGCATACAAGGAAAACCAGATGAAAATGTTTCATAGATGGCACTTTCACCAGCTAGAATAGCAAAAATGTTTCCTAGTAATTCACCAAAATGTTGGAAATGTAAGAGTAACTATGGAATTGGGCTAAATTTTCGGCTAAAGAAATTTTGGGTTAAAGAAATTTTGGGCTAAAGAAATTTTGGGCTACAGTTAAAAAGTGGATAGAAGAAATAATTCAGAATTCAATAAAGGGAGAACCTGAGCAATTTCTACTAGGGATAGAAAACCATACCAAGGAAATACATTATTTAATATTACATATACTGACAGCACCCTGCATAGTCTATACACAAAATTGGAAGAAGGAAAACCTACCATCAGAAGAAGATTTAATTAGAAAAATTTTAGAATGTGCAGAGATGGACAAATTAACGAAAGAACTCAAGGAGAAAGAGGATACAGAATATTACAAAGTGTGGTGTAGATGGTATGAATGGTTGGAAAATAGGAAAAATGAGAAAGAGGAATAAAGGAGAGAGGGAGAAAAAATGTTGACAATCAAGGAGCAATGTATGGCCCATCTTCTTTCGGTTTCTGACAGTTTGCGGGACGTGTAAGCACAGGGTTGTAAATTCCCTTCTGCATTATTTTGTAGAAGTACTGCTCCTACGGCCATGTCGTTTGTGTCAGCCTGTACTACAAAAGGTTCTTCCATGTTCGGATGTTTGAGGACTGGTTCAGCAGCAAACAACCGTTTCAACTTTTCGAATGCCCCCTGACAGTCCATAGTCCATTCAAGGGGCCGTGAGGTTTTAATCTTTTGTTTTCAAAAGATTTGTTATTGGCAGCACGATCTTTGCAAACGAAGGGATAAACTGTCTATAGAAGTTAGCAAATCCCAGGAAACTCTGTAGTTGTTTGCAGATGCGTGGCGCGGCCCATTCCAATGCAGCTTGAACCTTTCCAGGGTCCATCTCTATGCCCTCATGCGATATGCGATACCCAAGATAGTCAATTTTGCTTTGGTGGAACTCGCATTTAGAAAGTTTGGCATATAGTTCAGCAGCCCTGAGTTTTTTCAGGACAGTTCGCACCAATTTCACATGATTGTCTATGTTGTTGGAGTAGATAAGAATGTCACCAAGTAGATCAGCACCCCCTTATACAGGTGCTCATGCAGTACTTTGTTAATCAATTGCATGAATATAGCAGGGGCTCTCTGTAACCCAAAAGGGAGCACTCTAAATTGGAAGCATCCCAGAGGGCAATTAAATGCTGTTTTCCATTCATCTCCCTCTTTAATTCTCACTCTGTAGTATGTCTCTCGTAGGTCAAGTTTGGTGAAGACTTTTCCCTTTCCTAAGTGCGCTAGCATGTCTTTCATGAGCGGTAGGGGGTAAACGTTTTCCACGCAAATGGCGTTGAGGTTCCTATAATCAACTACCAAATGAAAGGAGCCATCTTTCTTTTCTCGGAACAATACTGGCGCCACCACCCTTGGTCTGGCTGGTTGGATAAACCCCCGCTCTAGGTTTTTATCAATGACGTTTCACAATTCCCCTAGTCCTCGGGGGGTCATGGGGTAGATTTTAGGCTTAGGGAGCTTCACCCCAGGGAGTATTTCAATGGTACAGTCCGTAGCTCTGTGGGGAGGTAGCACATTTGAGGCTCTTTCACTAAAAACTTCACGGAGATCCCAGTATTCCTTTGGAATCTTCTCCTCCCCTTCGATGTGGCCTATTTCCACTTCCGCCCTTTCGGGTTTTATTCCGACCTCCAGGGGGGCTTCTTCACTCTCTAATCTTGGTTTTCCAGTGTGAATAAGCAAGACCCCCCGTCTTCCAGTTCACCCATGGGTTCCATCTGCGGAGCCAGGGCAGTCCAAGTATGAGGGGTCGTTCCATGCCAGGGTCCACAATAAATCTGAGAGTCTCTATGTGACTCCCCCAACTGCATTTCAATGGGTTCAGTCATAACGCTGGCTGGGCTTCCTCCTGCAAATGATCCATCCAACTGACAGAATGCAATGGGTGTTTTTAACGTTTTTAGCCTCATGCCCATTTTCTCCACCACCTTTGGGCTGATTATGCACCTGGTGCACCCAGAGTCTAAAAAGGCTAATATCTGCGCATGTGTCCCTGTGGATGGCACCCTTATTTCTATGGGGATAAGCATGGGGTCTTCTGTATGACTCACCAGATCATCGGAGTCGGAGTCGGAGTCCGTCCCGCTGTCATCTGTGGTGGTCGGAATTCCCAACTCACCCTGGTTTCGGGGAGCGAACTTAACAACTTCTCCTTTCAGGGCAGTTGCACGAGTTTTTGTGGGTGCTTTGTCAGCCTTCTTGGGTTCCGAGCCGGTAAATTTTGGCACTGGCTTGGAGAAGCAATCAGCGGCTCGATGGCCTTCCTTTCCACATTTGAAGCACGTGAAGGGCTTTGATTTGGGTTTGAATTCCGCTCTTCCCCCGGCCATCTTTGGCGCTCCTTTGCAGTAGAAGGAAGATGACATGTCTCGCGTGCGGCCTCCTCGGAGTTGGCTTCAGGCCAGCTTGATCTCCACATCTTCAGCTACTACGTACCAACTCTGCAAGTTGTCGGGGACCCCCCCAGGCTCTACAGTCTTTATATATTTCCTCATTCAGCCCATCCTTGAAACTCTCCAGTAGGGCCATTTCTGACCACCCTGTCATGTAAGGTGCCAGCTCGCGAAACTCTTGGGTATATTCTGCCACTGATCTCTGGCCCTGCTCGATATCCTTCATTCTGAGTCTCGCCTTCCGCTCAGCTAGATGGTCTTCGAACCGCCTCCTCAGGGCCCCCATAAACTGGTTGTAATTTCTCAGCAGGGGGGGAGTTATTATTGTGGAGGACTACCATCCATTCAGCTGCTACCCCTTCTAAGACGTTAGTGACGCATCTCACTCATGCTGCATCTGATGAGTAGTCCTCCCCCCAGACCTGCATGTGGTTCCATACTTGGGTCAGGAAGAGCCCCAAGGTCTTCGGATCCCCATCATATTTTCTGGTTAGGTGGGGAATTTTTGGTTTTTTGCGCCTGCAGGGTGGGGCCTGCAAGGCTGGGGGTCCCTGGGCTGCTGCATCCCTCATTTGGGCTCCAGAAGCCTGAGATGTTTCTTCCCCACCTTCCTCTTCTTCTCCCCCACAGGCTGCCTCTTCTGGATCCCTCCTGGGGTAGTCTCCTCCCTTCCCCACAGGGAACCCATAAGACTCATGGCTTTTCTGGCTCTCTTCAACATCACAGAGGAGTTGTAAAGCTTGCTCCATCATGAGGCTTTCCTTTTGCTCTTGCAGCCATACTGCCTCTCCCTTATGGGGTCTGGAGCTGGTTACTCCCGAGGGGTTCCTTCCCAGGTCTGGCAATCTTCCTACTCCTCTGGACCACCGAGCTTCCTCAGGTTCCTCTCTCAGCCGAACTTTTTCTAACCATTCTGCTGCCTCCTTTTCTGCTTGAAGTGAGGTCATGGTAGAGCCAAATGCTCCCATCTGTTCTTCTTCACCCTCCTGGTCAGACATAATTTGGTTTCAGCCCCCTCAATGTTTATCCGGGATGGCTGGAGTTTGAGTTTCAGCTTAATGTCAGGGATGCTTCCTTCAAAGTCCAGGAAAGAAAGACCCAGACTCCATTGTTTATAGAGAAAGATACTTTTACTAGAAAATGAAGTGAACACAACCAAGGAAAGCTGAAACTAAAAGCAATAGGCGCGAAAAGTGCATATAGAAAGCATCCCCTCCCACTGTTCATCGTAAATCATCCAATCCAAAGATCTCTCAGGGATCAGGTGGAAGCACGTCTGGCAGCGTCATCAATCAGGAATGCCACGACAGTTGCCCAATACCAACTTCAAAGATACAGTTTTGTTTCTTCTCAAGTTTCGTTTCTCTCCTTCAGCTCGCTTCCCTCCCATGGTCCCTAGCTCTCCCCCCTCCCGTTACTATGGCAGCCAAAGCAGAAAAGGCGGAGGCTGACAAACTGTTCAGTTATGAGATGACAAAGTAATTTTATAACCAATCCCTGCATTTGTGACTTTTGCAGATCTCTAAAACAAAGGAAAGCTGAAGTAAGATTGTAAGTACAGTAGCAATTTCACTTGGTGACTTTATTGGCCCAGTTGTAGTAGTAATGAGAATTACTGGCCCAATTGTAGTAATAATGAGGATTATCTATATGCCTGCCTTTTAAAACAGCTAGTAAGGGGTGGGATTTGCTTTGTTTTAGTGGCTTATTATATTAGTACTGGTGAGAATGATTTAGAGGTTATTTGGTTAGGCTGTTTACTGTTGGCTTGTTTGGCAGTTTCTTGATTGGGGTATTGTTTATTTGATTCTTGCTCTGATGTTCATCTTGGAGTTAAGCTATCCTCATCTGGGTGCTGATTGCTGGTGGAGAGGTGCTTGGGTCTTTTTGTTCTTGTCTCTTTTGCATGATCTATAGATATTGTTTATGTCTATGTGTCTACTGATGGATAATTTATCAAAGTGACAGGCTTCTAAAAATTCCTTAGCATTTTTGGACTTGGCTTGGTCTAGGTTGGTCACAATTTCCCATTTGAAACTATGTTTAAATCAGGGGTGAAATCTAAAATTTTCGCTACCAGTTCTATGGGCGTGACTTAATTAGAGGGCCCCCTTGGTGGTCAGGTGACTGGGTGGGCATGGCTTGTTGTCAGGTGGGCGTGGTCAAGTCGATGTCACTTCTTTGCCCTTTTTTAACCTAGAAGACACAACACAACACAACTGGCTCACCCACAATGTAAAAGCAGCTGTGCTAGACCCAAAATGGCCCCTGCAACAAGCAGGAACCTGACATAGCCCCAAAAAGCCCAAAAAACCAACTTTCACACTTTACACACACAACATAACACAACACAACTGGCTCACCCACAATGTAAAAGCAGCTGTGCTAGACCCAAAATGGCCCCTGCAACAAGCAACAGTTGCTTGGTCGATTGTTGTTATGAGCCGCCCTGAGTCCTTGGAGATAGGGCGGCATACAAATTTTATAAAGAAAGAAAGAAAGAAAGAAAGAAAGAAAGAAAGAAAGAAAGAAAGAAAGAAAGAAAGAAAGAAAGAACCTCACACAGCCACAAAAAGTTCAAAAAACCAACTTTCACACTTTACAGACACAAAATTCTACATACAGCTTTGTGAGATTTTGTGTGTTTGTGTAGTTAGAGTGAAACACACAAAATCTCAGAAAGCTGCACACATATTATTTTATTTTATTTTTATTTTTACATAAAAGCAGCTAAATTTAAAACTTCCTAAACTTTAAATGGCTAGGTCTAAAAAAAGAACAACTAAAAAAAACCCAATTAATTATTTTTTTTAAAGCTCCCAAAGGGGAAAAAAACTTATAGGCAGGCAGGCAGGCAGGCAGATAAAGCTGCTTACCGATGAGCTTGATTGCAGGCAGGGAGATTCAGTTGCTTGCTGATGCAATGGATTGCAGGGGTTACAACAAGAGAAGCAAGGCAGGCATTGCAACCAGCAGCTCAGGATTCAGTCCGAAGAGCGAAGGTAAGCAAACTGGAGGCTGGGGGGGGGAGGGATTTTTGCTACCGGTTCTCCGAACTGCCCGCCACCATCGCTACCTACTCGCCCGAGCCAGTCCGAACCAGGAGCATTTCACCCCTGGTTTAAATCTAATGTGAAATGAGTTTTCTTCATGTCTTCTGACTGCTAGTTGGTGTTCAGGGATGTATTCTGCCACTCTTCTGCCTGTTCTCCATTGTAGGTGGAGACAGCAGCCAGGCATGGGTTACACTCGTCTGTTCAGATTGAAGGACTGAGTCTGCAACAATTGCCCAGTCCCACCCTTGTTGCTAGGGCCTCCCACCTTTTGACTCAGTCCTACAGACTGGACAGGTGTGTGGGACTATTTCTCTGCTTAGTGACTTCTTCTTTCATTTGAAATTTGGACTGTGTGTTTCTTCTGATCGTGAGTGCAAGATTGCTACAATTTGTGGATTGTGCTCTTTCTTCTCCAGCAGCTTTAACTGCCTATGAGGCTTATTTCAGCTCCCTATATTTCTACCTGCATTGCCCTCCGTTGAACAGGAGGGGTTCCGGAGTGGCGTGGAGCTTTGCGCTCCCAGAAGGAGCTGGATATTTCCTTTTACGTGGAGCTTCGCGCTCCCAGAAGCCGGTGGATTACATGGAGCTTCATGCTCCCCTGTGGACTCATCAGGTGGCTCTTATAAAGGTTTTCTACCTCATTAGTGCACTAGCAGAGCTTCGCGCTCCCCCCTAACTGTCAGTTGCCGCCCGATGTGTTATTGGCCACACGGAGCTTCATGCTCCTCTTTTCGCCGGCCTGCCTTGCTCGGCATCTGCGACATTGGCAGTCTCCTTCCCGGTTTAACAGCGGCAGCCTTAAGGAGCCTTGAGCTCCGGCTTTGTTATTGCTACACAGGGCAGCTATTGAGAGGAGCTTCACGCTCCCGCTAATGACTTTCTCTTGCTGGCCGCCATTTCATTTGCCACCAAAAATCCTGACAGTGAGGGATCGCGCTTCTCAGCTGGCCTCCAGGTTTCGGCCTGTGCCTTACTGACAGGAGTTGCCTGTTTCCTACGCTACAGATCTCCCTGTTCTGGACTGCCTCCCTGGCCACTGTCCTGGGTCAGTTGGCTCTTGGCGATTGCGGCTGCATCGCCTCTGGACTTTGTTGGCATGGTGGCCATTTTATTTGGGGGCAAGTTTACCACTGATGCCTTCGGATAGCCATTTAGTATATCAGGGAGCTGTTTGACAAGTGTGTCTCTCCAGAGCACTTGGTGACCTTGTGCTAATTCCGCTGACATTCTTCTCAGCTTCTGTTAATAACTAACTGATCATGCCCAAGGCTATCTCTAAATCCCAGCATGGCCAGAAGCCCAGGAGTAATAGACAGTTGGAACCCAATCTGGGGGACTCTGTTTCCACGACCTCTCAGGGCTGTGATCCTTTGAGCAAGGTCACTGGCAGCAAGGACTCTCGTTCTCACCACAAATCCAGCAAGCATACTTCTGCTTCTTTGAAAGATGAGAGGCGCCAGGATAAGGCTTTAAAGAAACTTTGTGACAAGGCTACAGGTCATCTGTTACTGCCAGCTACCCCTAGAGCATGTGTTTGCCCTTCGGGCCCTGAGGCCTCTAGAGCAGGAGCTAAAGATGTGACACAAGACCAGGTGTCTCTCCAAGACTGCCCCACAAACTTCTACTTTGTGGGGTCGGTCACAGCTCCCATCCCTCTGGTGGTTCCAGATGCAGATCCTACTCCCAACCTGGTTCCAGGACCTTCTTCTTCTGTCCCGGCTCTCATTGGAACTGGCTCTGCTCAAGACCACGTTCATACTTTGTTGTTGTCTGAAGACATTCAGCAGATAATTGCCACTGCTGTTCAGCAGTCTCTATTGACTAGACTCTTGCCTACCAGCAGGGATCCTTCTGTGTGCTCCTTGGCACTGGCACTGCCTGATAGGGATGACCATGAGGACTCCTTGTATTCTGTGCATCCAGCTTCCCTGTCTTCCTCTCACGTGAGCCGTTTGTCATTTCTGGAGGAGGTCGAGCCCCACGAACCGGACCTCTCTGATGATGAGGGTCTTCCCCCAGAGCAGCCTGCATTCACTGGCCTTTTCCCTCTAGCCCTTTCAAATCTTTGTTATTCAAGGCGGTTAATGCAGCTCAGCTGGGTCTCGGTTCAACTGAAGCAGTTCTCCCAACTTCTCAAGGGAGTCTGAACCCTCTGTTTGTGGAGCCTGCCAGGCCGGTGGATTCCATTCCAGCCCCACCTTTGTTCCTCGACGTGGTCAGGAAACAATTATCCTCTCTAGGGTCAGCTCCGACCCCGACTTTGGATGACCATAAGAATTTCAATGTGGCACCAGACATTGTGACACTCCTCCAGGTGCCAACCATGGATGCCCCTATTACCGCTCTACTTCCTAATGCTGCTATTCCCGGGGATCCGGATGAAGGGCTATGCCCTGAGGAGCGTCGGGCGGACCAGGTTCTTCAGCGGGCGCATCAAGGGGCTGCTTGGGCGATCCAATTGACTATCACTGCCTCTTTTTTCAACCGAACAACTTTATTGTGGTTACGTCAGTTGCAAGATAAATTGTCACTGGAGGACACTAGGCTGCATCAGGATTTAAACAAAATCATCACGGCTGTCCAGTTCTCAGCCGATGCTACTTTGCTGCTAAGTCTTTAGCCTCCTCAGTGGCAGCTTGCCATTTGGTCTGGCTCGGCCATTGGCAGGCAGATGCTAGGCACAAGTGGCGCCTGGTGTCTGTCCCCTTTACAGGATCCAAATTGTTTGGGGAATCATTGGAGCCTTTCTTTATTGAGACTAAGGATAAATGGAAGGACTTACCTACTGCGGAGGTAGGGCGGAGTCCCATTTCCTACCATATTCCCAGCATTCCCAGTTTTGAGGACCGGAAGGGGGCATTGGTACTTCTCATTTTACTGGGGCGTTTACTCCCAAACAGCAGGGATTCCAAGACAGGTCTTCAAGAGGTAGACCCTTTTTGAGTAAGCGGCCCTTTCGGGGGGGGGGAGGAGGTTGCTCGATCCGATGCCGTCGCTAGCTGCATTTCTGATCCTCCCATTGGTGGCAGATTGGCCCTCTTCGCTGACCTTTGGGAGAGAACTACATCTGATAAATGGGTCGGGATTGGCCATAGAATTCCTTTTCTTCCTCCTGATGTTTTTTGTGCACTGTCCACTTTCTTGTAACAACAATAGGCAAGTCCTTATGGATTCGGCAGTGCAGCATCTGTTCTCGATCAAGGGTATCCAAAGGGTGCCTGAGGATGAAGTGGGGCAGGACTTTTATTCTCGTGTATTCTTTGTCTCAGAATCATCGGGGGGGGGGGTGTGGAGACTTATTCTGGACCTTAAATGTTTGAACCGTTATGTGGTATATCGCTGGTTCAAAATGCAGTCTTTGTGTTCCATCCTAGACATTGTTAGGAAGGGCGACCTCCTCTCCTCTATTGACCTCACTGAGGCCTATTTACATATTACTATCCTCCCCTCTCACAGACAGTTTCTGTTATGCAGGAGCCCATTATCAATATCAGACACTGCCCTTTGGGCTTTCCTCCACTCCCCGTTGCTTCACCAAGGTTTTAGCGACTTTGGCTGCTTTCCTCAGGGCTAGATCTGTTCATTTCCAGTGTTATCTGGATGACATATTAATTTTGTCTACTTCTACTCAGCAAGCCCGCCAGGACCTACAGTTAACCCTTCAGGTCTTTGCTGCTCATGGATTCTCCATTAATGTGGAGAAGAGTCATCTGACTCCTTCCACCCATCTGCTCCATTTGGGAGCGTTGATTGATTCTGTTGAGGGCAAAGTTTATTTATCTCAGGAATGTCAGGATAGCCTAGTGGCCCTTGTGTCCAGGGTTGTAAGTTGTAAGAGAGCATCCCCGTTACTACTTTCACAGCTCCTGGGCAAAATGATCTCAGCTATTTCCATCGTTCCCTGGGCCCGTTTGCATTCAAGAGACCTCCAAGGGTTCCTTTTACCATTTCAGAAGGCGGGCAAAGGTATGTCATCAATCAAGGTTCCTGTTCCCCAGGAGGTGCTCAGATCCCTCAGCTGGTGGCGGTCTCCAGACATTGCCAAGGGCTGCCAGTTCTACTGGCTGGTGGTAACAACAGATGCCAGCTTGTTCGCCTGGGGGGCACATTGTCAGTTGCAGGTGGCGCAGGGCACATGGAGTGCCAGCGAGAGCCGTCGGAACATCAATTGGCTGGAGTTGCAGGCAGTATTTCTGGTCCTCCGGGCTTTTCAGCATTTTCTTTCCGGCACACATGTGCTAGTGCTCATGGACAATGTTGTGGCGAAAGTGCATATAAACCACCAGGGGGGTACCAGGTCCAGGTCCCTTATGTTGGAGGCCAAGAGATTGGGACTCTGGGCAGAGCGTCACCTTTGCTCCTTGAAGGCAAAGCACATCTCTGGGCTGTCCAATGTGCGGGTGGACTGGCTGAGTCAACAGGATATTGACTATTTGGAGTGGCGCTTGCACCCAACGCTTTTCAAGGACCTATCAGCCCGATTCGGCACCCCAGAGGTCGATTTGTTTGCGACCCAATTGAATGCCCAGCTGCCTTGTTTTTTCTCATGATTCCCGACACCTTAGGTGGAAGCCATAGATGCTCTTCGCTCCCAGTGGCTGCCGGGCCTTCTATATGCCTTTCCGCTGATACCCCTCATCCTGAGGGTCATATGCAAAATCCTACAGGAGCAGGCAGAGGTTGTTCTTCTGGTGCCTCATTGGCCATGGAGGTCGTGGATCTCTCAAGTGTGGCCTCGCTCAGCAAGGGGCCAGTGGTCCACCCGGATCCCCAATGGCTCCAACTGACCGTCTGGCGATTGAGCAGTATGCCCTGAGTAGGGACACCATCCCCTCCAGCGTTATCTGAACTATCCAAGCATCATGGAGGCCATCCACGGACCACATTTATTCGGCCACTTGGCGGGCCTTTTGTGATTGGTATGATTGTAAGGGGGTTCCTGTCCTTCAGGCCTCAATTGTCCATGTTCTGGTCTTTCTCCAGGACGGGCTCGACAGGGGACTTTTACTCAATACGCTTCGGAGGCAGGTGGAGGCTATCTCAATGGTCCTGACTTGTGGGTCCCTTACCTCTTTATCCCAACACCCTCTTATACATAGGTTCCTATGGGGAGCCACTAACTTATGTCCCCCCGTGGTGCACAGGTATCCCACCTGGGATCTGTCTCTGGTTCTCAACTCCCTTATGGGTACCCTGTACGAGCCCTTACGGATGGCCAGCCTCTGACTTTTATCATGTAAGGTCGCTTTTTTGGTGGCAATCACTTCCACTAGACGGATTTCAGAGATTGCTGCACTTTCTATGTGGAGTGACCTCTGCGTGTTCCACGCTAATCATGTGGTCCTGTGATTTGACCCTACTTTTGTCCCTAAGGTCAATACGCCATTTCATCAATTGCAGGAACTCATTCTCCCCAATTTCTGCCCTTGACCTGCCCATCCCCTGGAACGTTGGTGGCATACGTTGGATGTCTGGAGGGCTGTCCGGGTATATCTCAAAAGGACTGCTGAATTCTGCAGGACGGAGTCTTTGTGTTGTTTTTCCCAGTCTCTTTAGGTAGCAGGGTGACTTCCTTGACCATTGGACAGTGGATCCAGCAGACGATTGCTAAGGTGTATGAACTTTGTTCCTTGCCCAGGCCCACTAACCTGATGGCACATTCTACTCTCAGTGTGGCTACATTGAAGGCTTGGGCCATGCAGGCATCCTTGCTGGAGATCTGCAGGGTGGCGACTTGGACTTTCCTCTTTATTCAACACTACAAGTTGGATAAGTTTGCCTCCGCAGAGGTGGCATTTGGCCGGAGGGTGCTACAAAGGGTTCATACTGGTGGGGAATCTTCAGACCAGACTGGGCCCTCCCGTACCTAGGGACAGTGAACTTTGGTATGTCCTATGCCTGGCTGCTTTCTCCACCCACAATGGAGAAGGGGAGTTGGTCCTACCTGAGATGCACTTTCTTGTTGGGTTGAGACAGCAGCCAGCCCCACCCTTTTCTCAGTCTGGTCTTTCTGGCTAATCTTTGTGTTTTTCCCACACGTCGAGTCTGTATCTTCGTCTTCGCCAAAAGCTGGAAGTCCCTATCAACAGGGGCGGGACTTGACAATTGTTGCAGACTCAGTCCTTCAGTCTGAAAAAGACGAGTGTAACCCATGCCTGGCTGTTGTCTCCAGAGAGAAGGTGTGTCTCAGGTAGGACCAACGCCCCATTTTACTATGTAATGATTGTTGCACTCCTTATACTGTATGCTGTAGATCTTCTGGGTCCTTTCATTTGCTTAGAATGTTTTGAAGGGCTTTAGTTAGCTTTTGCGCTACGTTGATTTCATGTGGTTGTAGTAGTCTGTTGGTGGTTTTTTTTTTAAAGACAAACAAACATTTAGTACATCATTCATTTCTTACATGTGACATTTCGGTGTTATCTTCAAAAGTTTCTTCTCTCCTCTTCTATCTTCAATCTCATCAAATCCATTACAAAGATTTTCCACTAATATATTATTCTAATTACAACCAATTTTTTAAAATATCTTTTAAAAACTTATTTGTATCTTTTTTGTAACCAATAGTAAAATTTATTCCATATCTTAAAATATTCTGTATCTTCTCTTTCCTTTATTTATTTATTTATTTATTTATTTATTTATTTATTTATTTATTTATTACATGTATTTATGTGCCGCCCTTCTCCCGAAGGACTCAGGAAATTATCATCATAGGACTCATTATCATCATCAAGGATTCATTATCATCATAATGAATTTCTGCACAATCTAAGATTTTTTAAATTACTTCTCCCTCCGAAGGTATAGTCTCTGCTTTCCACTTTTGTGCATAAACAAACCTTGCTGCTGTTATAATATGTATTATCAAATATATATTATCTTTACTAGTTTTCTCTGGTAAGATACTCAATAGGAATAGCTCTGGTTTTAAATCTATATGTTGCTGTATCATTTCCTCCATCCATAACTTAATTTTACTCCAATACTGGCAACTGGTGACATTTCCAACATTTAGCCGATTTATCTTTAAACATTTTTGCCAGTTTCTCAGGGGGCATATGCCATCTATAAAACATTTTATATAGATTTTCCTTATATGCAGTGGACATGGTTAATTCATAATTTCTTTCCCATAATTGTTGCCATTTATCCAATTCAATTGAATGTCCAAAGTTTTTTGCCCAGGCTATCATTGTTTCTTTTACTTGTTCTTCCTCTAGTTCTATATTTAGTAAAAAATTGTAACATTTTAAAATTAGTTTATCCTCTGTTCCCATGAGTATCTTATCAAACTCAGTCTTCTCTAAATAAAAACCCTGTAATTTAACATCTTTTTCATATCTTGTTTGTATCTGCACATACACATACCAATCCATTTCAATTCCCTGTTCTTCCAGTTCATGTTTTCCTTTCAACTACGCCTTATCTGTTAACAAATCTTTATATCTAACAATATTTCCAAGATTAAAAACGTTTGGATGAATTAACACTTCTATTGTTGATAACCATATTGATATTTTCACATAATATTTATCTCTAACTTTTTCCCATACCAATAATAATGCATTTCTTATAGACTTCTGGTGGCATCATGATACTGAATGGCGGTTCATTAGGACCGCTAGCCCCACGATTCTGTAAAAGCTGCTAGAACAGTGACATCGGCTGTCCAGCAGCTTGTAAATCTTCCTCTCGGGAGAAGAGAGGGAGGAGAGCAGCCAGGCTTTGGTAGAGTTCCCCTAGAGCCCCAGGAAAAGGCTTGGGGCTTGAAGGGTGAGAACTCCCTGAAAAGCCTGACAGAAACTCCGGACATGGGACACTTCTGCTATAAGCAGAACGAGACACCGCAACCACTCCTGCAACATTTTTGAAACAATTGGATACAAAAAGCAGGCAGACCGAAGACAGGAGGGACTCTAATTGCAGGTATCAATCTTTAACTCCTGGGTACTGAATACTTCCTTCTTCATTGCAAAGGGGAGAAAGTGAAAGGAAACCATGAGACCTTGCTGGGCGTGAAAATGAAACCTAATTTAGCATTGGTAGTTTCACTGACCATTACTGAAACTTGCTACAAAAGAAAAGAAAAGGATTCATTTGGACTGCTGATAAGTTTTAAAATTAGTTGAAGATTGGAAACTAACTGGACTTTTAATTGGACTTATTGGATTTATTGTTCTGGCTTCAGCAGATAATAAAAATAAATTAAAAAAAAACACTCTTTGGCTAAAGTGAAGCTCAAAGTTGAAAAATGGCTGCCAGGCAAATTAAGACCTGCTGTGCCAAAAAGTGGAGGGTCTACCCCTACTCAAGAGTCTTCCCCTGCCCAAACTTCTAAATTGCAATCTTTGTTAGTGCCAGCTGATCCACAGATTTTAACATTGGAAGCTTTGCAGCAAGCTCTTAAATTGCAATCCCTTGCTTTAGAGGGGAAATTTACTACGGTTCTTGAAGAAAAAATGAAAGGCATGATTGAAAAACTGAATGAAGTGTCTGATGAAATGGCAGAAATTAAAGATGTGATTCAAACTCAAAATAATGAGATCAGAGAAGATATACTTTTTGTGTTTCAGGGTCTGGCACGTCATTTTGAAGGGTTAGATGAAAGATTGGAGGAGATCAATCAATCAAATATAAATTTGGAGACTAAAGTGGGGGAGGTGCAAACACAGATGGAAAGGGCAGAGCTGGATGTGATGATGATACAATACAGATTAATGGAATTTGAGATAAGAATAAGAGGCTTGAAAGAAAATAACCAAGAGGATCTGAGAGAGTTGTTTGCAGAAGCTTTTGCACAAGTAATTGGGGCAAGAAAGGAGGATATACAATGGCAGTTGGACAAAATTTTTCGCGTAAATTCATGGGTGGCCAGACAGAGAAACCTGCCAAGAGATATCGTAATTTACTTCACAACAAGACAATTAAGAAATGAAATTTTACAGGCTTCTTATAAGAATAAACTCCAAGTGGCAGGGCAGGAGGTTTTAACACTGAAAGAAATTTCCCCTAAAATGTTGAGATCAAGGAAGGATTATGCTTTTTTGGTGGAAGAACTCAGAAAGCATCAAATACAATTTAGATGGGAGGTTCCAGCTGGACTGGTGGTGAATTATTCTGGACAGAGATATCGTCTTACTACAGTATGGAAAGCGAGAGATTTCTACTCTAATGTATTAAAGGCTGGTAGCTCATCGTCTCCAGAAACCAGAAGAAGAAAAGAAGCCTGTAAAGCCTCCCTGCAAGCAAGGGAGACAAGAAGCCTCCCTGCAAGCAAGGGAGACAAAGAATCTATGCAGATTCAGACACAGGCCCAAGGGGGGGCTTTGATCGCTGAGGAGGAGTTAATAGAACTCGAGAGCACTGCCCAAGACATGGAAGCCCTCGGGATAATAGCGGAACCCAAGGATCAAAGACAAACTCGAGCTGCAAAGAAATGCATAGACGAGCTAAAACAGCAGATTCAGATAAAAACACAAGAAGTGGCAAAAACAGAAGCTGTGGGAGGGGCATGGCCTAAGATCAAAGTTAAAGATGATCTTCAGCTAATGCTTCAGAGGCTTCAATCTGCCAAAGATGGCAAATAAATTCTTAACTTGGAATGTTAATGGTTTAAATTCACCGCAAAAGAGAAGGAAAATATTTCATTATTTTCAAAAATGACATTATATGCTTACAAGAGACACATATTAGAATGCAAGATCAAAAATACTTAATAAATACAAGGTTAGGGACACACTTTGTGGCATCGGCACCAGAGAAAAAGAATGGTATAGTCATATATCTTAAAAAAGGCTTAATAGCCAATTTAATTGAGGCTGATGTTCAAGGAAGATATATTGCAATTGAAATTTTAATAAATGGAAAAAAGTGCTTCTGTTAGGAATATATGCCCCAAACCAACAGCAAGAGAAATTCTACAAGTTGTTACATTCTAAATTAATACAATGGAATTACAAATTGCATATATTGGTGGGAGATTGGAATGGAGTTTTGGACACTAAAATGGACAAAAAAGGATCTTTGCAAAATATTCAAACACGTGCTAGACTGCCTAAATCCTTTTTTGACATGATGGAGGATATGGAGCTGAGAGACATTTGGAGAGAACGGAATGCTAAAGACAAATATTTTACTTTTTTTCTGATAGACATCAGTCATTTTCTAGGATTGATTTTATACTAATTTCCAATGATTTTTTTTCTAGGGTGAAGAAAACAAAGATTTGTCCAAGAACTTTATCAGACCACAGTCCAGTTTGGATGGAATTAGAGTATGAAATGGGACCCAAGAGGTCCTGGAGACTGAACGAAAATTTGTTTAGATATAAGGAAAATGTGAAAGAATGTAAAAAATTTATGAAGGATTTTTTTGTTATAAATATGCATAAAGGTACATCTATGGAAATGGTTTGGGATGCAGGTAAAGCATACATGAGAGGTATTTTAATATATTTGAATAATAAACATAGACGCGGACAGGAAAGAAAACGGAAGGAACTAGAGGAGGAAATAAAGAATAAAGAGCAAGTATTAATATCAAATCCAACAGATAAGAAAACAAAAGAAGCAATTAATCTATTGCGAGGGCAATTTAATATGTTGATGGCTGATCAGGTGGCAACTAACTTGCAATATGCCAAACATAATACATTTTGTAACGCTAATAAACCAGGTAGATGGTTGGCATACTTACTTAGGAAAAAACAAGTCACATGTTATAGAAAAAATAGAATATAAGGGTAAAAAGTTATATCAGCAAATTATGATTAAAAAAGCAGTTTTAGAATTTTATACCAAGTTGTATACTAGTGACGGAATTCAAGGTATAGATATAGATAAATATTTACAAAGGGAAAATATTTCTATTATTTCAGAAGAACAAAGGGAAGGCTTGAATAGATTGATAACTTCTCAAGAAATTGAGTTAGCAATTAAACAATTGAAAGCGGGGGGAAAAGATGGAAATCTGAATGAATGGCAGAAGGGTATCAGCAACTTTGTGTGGGCAGGAAAGAGACCAAGGGTAAAGCAAAAAATAATGCAAGACATACATGAAAGAGGAGGCCTCAAAATGCCTAATTTAAGATTATATTACAAGGCAGCTGCCTTATCAGCAATTAGTGATTGGATTAATTTAACAGAAGAGAGAATATTGAATATCGAGGGATATGATTTATTATATGGGTGGCATGCATATTTACTATATGACAAAAAGGTGGACAAGAATTTTAGAAGTCATATACTGAGGAATGCATTGCTACGTGTATGGAAAAAGTATCAATATAAATTAAATAGTAAATTACCCATATGGGCAATACGTAGACATACAATAGAAAATATAAATATAGAACAGAAACAAGATGTGATTACTTATAAAGAGCTTCTTATTATGGAAAGAGGTATATTGAAGTTAAAGTCACTAGAGGTTTTAAAGCAAGAAAGGATAATACAAACTTAGTTTCAGTATGGACAGTTGTACTGTAGATGGAAAGAAGATCAGAAAATTGGTATTTTACAAAATGATGAAAACTTGATAAAACAAATTAGGGACCAAAGCCCAATGCATATTAAAAGATTGTATAATGCGTTGATAGAAATAGATTCAGAGATGGAATTAGTGAAGGTGTCAGGTTCAGACGTCTAAATAATCACATTTTCCAAACAAAAAGTCTTTGATGAAATCCTTCTTTTATTTAGTACAAACATGTCTGGCCCAACTCTGTCGGTGCCAGTACTGACCTGCTAACCCCTCAAACCTTCCCTTTCCGTTCCTTTGTCTCAGCATGTCATTGGCCATCTTCTATGTAACTCCTATCCCCTTAGCTACTTCACCTCCCAGGAATTCCCCCCTCCCATCTCATCTCCTAGGAACATTATCTGCCGATTTAGCAACTGGGTGAAAGGTAACCTGTTTCTTCTCTCTCCCCCCCTTTTTTTTCTTCTTTCATGGCAGCACTGGGAAGAAAGAAACTTGCAGTGCTGACATCCGGCCCCTCTCCCTTCCTTTTCCCCCCAAGGGGAAAACAACAAAGTAACAACCGTTATCCCGTCCGAGGGTGTATCCCCCCCCTCCCAGCTTGTCCAGGTGATCTGCATGGAATTTGGCTATAAGGCGGTCAGCTTGGATGTTTGTGTTCTTCACCCAGGAGGCCTCGGATAATGGGTAACCCTTCCATTTAATTAAATATTGGAGGTGCCCCCTGTGCCATCTTGAACCGAGAATTCACTACACCTCATAGTGAGTTTGGCCCCCAACGACCAGGGGCCCAGGGGGGTCACATGGTGTCGGCCTTAAAGTTGACCCCACTACAGGCTTCAGGAGGCTGCTGTGGAAAACAGGGTGTATCTTCCCTAGTAGCTGGGGCAACTGCAATTGTACTGTAACTGGGTTGATTATTTTTACTATAGGAAACGGTCCTATAAATTTCGGGCCCAATTTCCTGCTCGGGAGTCTAAGCCTCAGATACTTGGTGGAGAGGTATACCTTCTCTCCCACTCGAAATGGTCGTTGGGGAGTTCGGTGCTTGTCTGCTTGTTTCTTATAGGACTGTGCCGCCTTGGCCAATGCCCTCTTAACGTTCTCCCAGGTTTCCCTCAACATTGGTCAAACTGTCTGAGGAAGGGGGCTCCCTCGGGTACTCTGGCATGGGGACGAAATCCATACCACTCACTATTTTAAATGGGGTTAATCCCGTACTACTGTGGACAGCATTATTATACGCGATCTCCGCAAAAGATAGGAGGTCTGCCCAATTGGACTGTTGATAGTTGACGTAGCATCTTAAGTACTGTTCTATCATAGAATTCAGTCTCTCCGCCCCCCCATTGGTGCTTGGGTGAAACGCCAAGCTGAGGCCTTGGGATGACCCTATAGATTGTAGGAGCTCCCTCCAGAATTTTGTGGTGAACTGGACCCCTCGGTCGGAGATGATTCTTCTGGGGACTCCATGCAGGCGGTAAATGTGTTTCACGAATAGTTTGGATAACTGGCGGGCTGAAGGCAGCCCGCTGCAAGGAATAAAGTGCACCTGTTTGAAGAATAAGTCTATTACAGTCCAGATCACTGTATTTCCACCACTCCTTGGTAGCTCTACTATAAAGTCCATCGCAATCTCCTCCCATGGTCTTGTCGGTTCAGCTACTGGTTGCAACAGTCTGGGAGGGCATCCTGGTCGTGTCTTCATTGTGGCACAAATGGTACAACTTTTTACATAACAGTCTACGTCCTTTCTCATGTGGGGCCACCAGAACTGTCTTCATACTAAGTGCAGAGTCTTTAGGAAACCGAAATGTCCCGCTGGTTTAATGTCGTGGCTCCTCTTCCTCTCCACTCATCTTGGGGTGGGGAGGTGACATCCTGTCTAGGCTGCCCTGCTTGCTTTGCAGGGGAGGAACCCATGGATGCACTTCTGGGCTTCTTCTCCTTTTGCTGTGGAGGGGGAAAGGCTGTGCCTTCGTCTTTGATGTCTCAGTTTGGGAGGCTCGAGTGGGGCCCCCCCTCCTCAGGCCTGCCTGATGGTCCCTCCTCCAGTAGGATGGCCCGGTTAAATTTCTCTTTCAATTCATCTTGCGGGCTCTTGAGGGGCCTCCCTGAAGATTTTTGGTGCCTGGCCTGCTGCCAGTGCCCTAGGCAGTCTGCCCTCCCCGGCTCACTTAGGGGCTTCCCCTTGTCTTGAAGGTTTGGGAAGGGAACGTCAATCTCTGGGAATTTTGGCAAAACCCCCGAATACTTATCTTTTTTTTTTTCTTGGTTTGCAGTTTCGCTGGGGGAGGGAGGATCGGCCGCTTCATTGCATCCAAGCTGGCTGGAATCAGGGCTGGCTCTTGTCCAGTTGTTTGATTTGAGTTAACTTCGGGAGGTCTGCTCTCTGCCATAATTACCTGACTGCACTTTATCTACTCCAGTCATGAGGGAGGGGACTGGAAGTTTGGAAGTCAGCCAGCTTGGCTTGGAGAGGAGTACTGGCACTCTGTCAGGTTCAGACGTTGTCTAAATAAGCACATTTTCCAAACAAAAAGTCTTTGATGAAATCCTTCTTTTAATTAGTACAAACATGTCTGGCCCAACTCTGTCGGTGCCAGTACTGACCTGCTAACCCCTCAAACCTTCCCTTTCTGTTCCTTTGTCTCAGCATGTCATTGGCCATCTTCTATGTAACTCCTATTCCCTTAGCTACTTCACCTCCCAGGAATTCCCCCCTCCCATCTCATCTCCTAGGAACATTATCTGCCGATTTAGCAACTGGGTGAAAGGTAACCTGTTTCTTCTCTCGCCCCCCCTTTTTTTCTTCTTTCATGGCAGCACTGGGAAGAAAGAAACTTGCAGTGCTGACAGAAGGATTGTATGATAAAATGGGCACAAAATATTGAGGAACCAATAAGGATAGAAATGTTGGAAAAAATATGGGTTAGAAATGTAAAATTTACTCAAGCTCAAAATTTGAGAGAAAATTTTTACAAAATGTTTTATAGATGGCACTTAGATCCCAAAAAGTTAGCTTGTATGTATCCCAGTTTACAGTCTACGTGCTGGAGATGTAAATGTGATGATGCAACATATTATCACATATGGTGGACATGTAAAAAAATTAAGGCATTCTGGATTAAGATATGGTGGATTATGCAAAATATTCTTAAAAAAAGATAAAATTTACTCCACAATTTTTTTTATTGGGTATAATTACAGATTGTACGGTGATAGAGACTAAATTGATATTGAATCTAATAACGGCAGCCAGATTGTTGGTGGCGCAGTACTGGAAGAAGGAAGACTTACTTACTATTGAGGAATAGACATTAAAAGTAACTAATTTGGCGGAAATGGCTACAATATCTGCATATTTGAAATACTGTTTGAATGAACGATATATATCGGAATGGAGAAGATGGATTGACTACATCCAGAATAAATATGGGACTAAAAAGTTGCAAATAGCTTATGAATGAAATACTTAGGTAGATTTTTTATACTTATATATTTTGGTATGTAAGGGGGAGTTAAAGTGCTGAAGGGTGTTTAGAGTTTATAGTTAGATTGCTTATGTTTGATAATGTTTGTTTTATATTTTACCCTGTATTTTGCTTTGGGAAGTCGGGGGGGGGGGGGGTAGGGGGGGGGGGGGAGACGGGGAATAGGTTTGTGTAAAACTGTAAAACTCTTTAATAAAAAAAATAATGCATTTCTTATATAATGTATTTGAAAGTATGTGTGTATCTTACTTCTACCATACCATATAAAAGCATGTCAACCCAGTTGTAAATCATGTCCTTCCAATGTTAATAGTCTTATATTTCTTAATTCAATCCATTCTTTTAACCATGTCAGTGCTGCTGATAATATAATTCCCAATTCGGGAGTCCAAATCCTCCTCATAATCTCGTATCCTGAAGCATTTTTAAATTTATTCTTGCTTTTTTAGCTTGCCATATAAATTTCCTTGTTATTATATTTAGATATTGAAAATAAGTCTTTTCAATTTTTATCGGTATTGTCTGAAATAGAAATAATAATCTTGGTAATATATTCATCTTTATAATTGCTATCCTTCCCATAAATAACAATTGAAGATTCTTCCATTTCTCCAAGTCTTTCTCAATTTGTTATTTAAGTTGCACACCTTGAAGTCAAATATATTCCTAAATCTTTAATTTTTTTCACTACTTGTATGTCTAATGTCTCTTCTATTTCTTTTTTTTTTTTTGTTTTTCTGTAATATTTTTCACCAAGATTTTTGTTTTTTCTGTTTATTTTCAGTCCACTTTTCCATAATTCTCTATTTGAGCTAATAATTTTGGTCCTGTAACTTGTGGTTCCTCTAAGATAAATAGTAAATCATCCGCAAATGCTTGCAGTTTATATTCCTCTTTTAAAATTTTCATTCCATTTATCTCTTTATTTTGCCTAATGTTTCTATTCAATACTTCTAGAGTCAGAATAAACAATAATGGTGATAGGGGACATCCTTGTCTAGTACCCTTCATAATTCCAACGTTCTCTGTCATTTCTCCGTTCATCATTATCTTAGCAGATTGGTTGTCGTAAATTGTTTTTACTGTATTTATAAATATCTCCCCAAAGTCCGTTCCCTGCAATTGTCCTATCATAAATTGCCAATTCACATTATCAAAAGCTTTTTGAACATCTAAAAACATCATCACAATTTATCTTTCTGAATGTGTGTCGTAATACTCCAAGGTATCCAAAATTACCCTCATATTGTCTCTAATTTGCCTTTTAGGTAGGAATCCATTTTGGTCTGTATGAATAAGTTCATTTAACGGTTTTTTAAAATCTGTTTGCCATTATTGAGGCAAAAATCTTGTAGTCTACATTTAATAATGAAATGGGTCTACAGTTTTTTATTAGTTGTAAATCTGTATCTCCTTTGGGAATAAGTGTCATATAGGCCTCCCTCCATGAATCTGGCATTTTTGCCTTCATTAAAAGTTCATTAAATAATTCCAGCATTACATTGCTCATCACTTCTTGTAACGTTTTGTATAATTCTGCTGGTAGGCCATCCGGTTCAGGTGCTTTCCCATTTTTTTTTGTCTTTTTATTGCTTCTGTTAATTCCATCATTGTTATTCTCTCTTCTAACATTCCTTTATATTGATCTGTTATTTTCGGTAAGTCTGACTTTTCCAAATATTTTGATATCTCTTCCTCTGAAATTTTTTCTTGAAAGTAAGAGTTTTTTTTATAGTATTCTTGAATTATCCTCTTTTCCTCGTTTCTGTAACATATTTTCCCCTTTTCATCTTGTAAGTATTTTATCATCTTTTTCTCCTTTTCTTTTTTCAATTTTATACGCCAACCACCTTCCTGGTTTATTTGCATTTTCAAAAAAAATGTTTACTTAATTTGTTTGCTAATTGTTCCTGTTCATTTATATTTATTTTGTGTTTTTTTCACTTCCATCAACTTCTTAATTTTTTTATTTTGTGCATCTTTTTGGAAGTCTTTTTCTAGTTTCTTATACTCCTTTTCCAATCTTATCTGTTTTCTCTTTTCTTTTTATTCTTTTTCCCCAAATAAGTTATTGCCAGACCTCTAATATAAGTTTCATAGTATCCCATACCGTCTGAAGTGATATGTCCTCTTTTTTATTTATTTTAAAGAAAAATTCTAATTCTTTTCCCATAAACTGTTGAAATTCTTTTTCATTTAATATTGTTGCATTTAAAGTCCATCTTGTCCTTTTCTTTTGATCTTTCTGTGTTATTGGGTTATGATCCGCCCAAATGTTTGAATCAATATTTGCTTCTTGTATACTATCCATAAGCTCTGTTGACATCCATATCATGTCTAACCTTGACCATGATAAATGTCTATTTGAATAATAAGTATATTGATTTTCCTTCAAGTGCTTTTGTCTCCATACATCTTGAATACACAATTCTTCCATCATTGTAAAAAAAGATTTCGTCAGTATTCTTCTAGATTTTTTTATTAGTCTTTGTTTTTTATAATCCAAGTCTACATCTACTATGGCATTAAAATCACCCATTATACATACATATTCATAATCCAATTCTAATATTTTTTGTGTAGTTTTCAATAAAATTCTTCTTGCTTTTCATTTGGTGCATATACTGTAATAAGTAATATTTGTTTTGAACTGATTTTTATTTCCACCATCAAAATCCTACCTTCATCATCTTCAAAACATAATTTTGGTTCTAATTTTCGTTTGATATACAGTACCACACCTCTTTTACTCTGTTGTATCAATGATGTAAATAAAACTCCTAGTTTTGGATATTGTAACAATTTCATATGTTGTCTTCTAATATGTACTTCTTGTAAACAAATAATGTCCATTTTCAAACTGTTAAGTTTACTTAAGGTTCTATTTCTTTTTATCGCTGTATTTAGTCCATTTACATTTAGTGATATTGCTCTTATTTCTTCTTCTATGATTTACTTGTTACTCATTTTTGATTTCATCGCCCTTTTCTCTTTGCTCCATTGGGTCTTTAGCTCTTGCCCCTTCTCTTAACGCTCTTTCTTGTTTTTCCTCTTTGTCTTTCTCATCATCTCTGTTTTGTCTTGCCTACTGCACCCTGATCTTCCTCTAACAGTCCACAAAATTGTTGATAAAACAGCTTTGCTTTTTCAATAGAATGAAGTCTATGTGATCTTGCCATGTCACAATGATTCCTTCAGGTATTTACCATCTGAAACTCACTCCTTTGAATATTAAGAATTTTGTTAAAAATTGATATTCTCTCCTCAGATTCCTATCTCTTCTAGGTATTTGTCATAAAACCACAAGTTCTTTACCTTTATATTTCAATGGTGTGATTCTTGCTGCTTGTAATATTTCTCCTTTCACCGCCTTCTTTTAAATCTTACATGTACTTCTCTTGGTAATATATTCCTCATTGCATATCTTGTATATACTCTAAACCTATAATGGCGAACCTATGGCACCTCCGGAGGGGCTGGAGGGGGTGGGAAAGGCCCGTTTTTCTTTCTTACCTGGCTCCAGATCCTCTCTATGCATCTGCAGAGGGCGAAAACAGCATTTCCTACTCCCTCGGAGGCCCTCCAAAGGCCTGAAAAGGCTCATTTCCCAACTCCCAGTGGGACAGGAAGTGACATTTTTTGCTCTCCAGAGGCTCTGGAGGCTGGGGACAGCAAAAAATGTCACTTCCTGTCCCACCGGGAGTTGGGAAATGGGCCCTTTCAAGCCTCCGAGGGAGTGGGAAAGGCTGTTTTTGCCTTCCCAGATGCATAGAGAGGGTCTGGAGCCAGATAAGAAAGAAAAATGGGCCTATCAGGCCATTGCATGCCAGGAGTGGGGGGAAGGGGGGTTGCACGCACACGTGCAGGGTGGGGCGCATAGAATTAAGGGTGTTGGCATGCGCACATGTGAACCTCCTGGCACGCGATGGCAAAAAGGTTAGTTATCACTGCTCTAAATGCTTCATCAATCTCATTTAAAATCTTTTCCTTGGATTGTTCCAAAACTTCTGCCAAGATCTCCGCAATCACCTCAGGTAGATTTTCTCTTTTTTCTTCCTCTATATTTTGAAATCTTAAGTAGAATTCAGAACATTCAATTTCAAGTGAGATAATTGTTTTTTCTTGTAATTTTTGTAATTTGACACTAGTTTCTCTTCTAATTCTTCAACCTTTTTCTCTGTGATGTCTGCTTTTTCTTCTACTTTTTGGATTTACTCTTCATTTTCCCCCATCATCTCTTTCATCTATCATCATGAAGCGATTGTATAAAATTTCTTAGTTCCATCATCTCTGATGTTTTCTGTGTTTCTGCCGCTGAGGGACTTGATGCAGGATGCAGTTGGGCTGTAAATTTCTTCATTTTAATATTTTATAATCCATTTCTGATTAAATTATAATCTAAATCTCTAATCCACCCAATAGTTGAATTAGAGAAAAATTAAAAAAAACAAAAACCAATCAACCACCTCCCTTCAAAAATTTAAAATTCTCAATCTCCCAAAAAAAAAATTAAAAGGAAAAAAAAAGAAAAAGAGGGGGGGGGGGGAAACGACCAAAAGAAGAAAAAAATTAATCCATTTGTCCAGTTGGCACAAATTCAAAAGAATAAAAAACAAAAATGACAACAGAAAAAAGAGAGACAAAAATCAAATACCAGATAGCCAAAAGAAAAAAGAGATTTTTCTTCTGACTCTTCATGTCATAATCCAAAGTTTTTAATAATCTGACTCTATTAAATTCAGTCAAAAAAAAGAAAAGAGGCTCTGAATATAAGACAAGTCAAGAATAAAAACTTTTTCTTTCCACCAGCAGAACTCAGAACAAAGTACAAAGCACTTCAAAAAGTTTATAGTAAAATATATAAACTAATCAACCCAAGGACAAAAAAGGAAGGTAAGATTCAAAGTTCAACATAGAAAAACAAAAGTAGGAAAAAAGTTCAAAGGCAAATTCAAAAGCCTGTCTCCTCTTCTTCACAGCTGTTCAATTATCATTCAGCTAAATGTCAAGATCAGTTATTGTTGGGGTTTCTTCAAAGAGAATCTTTTCTTTCTTTTCTTTTTAAATATTTTTCTTTTCACCACTAGATGGCACTGCAGGTCAACTTTTAACAACACCACACTTTAACTTCTGTTTTCCTTTGTTGATTCAAAATTGTTTCAAAATTCTTTTAACAATCATCCCATTCTATAATAAATCATTTGTTCAAATGGGATTTCCATCTCCAATTCAATTCATTGTCCCAGTTATTATTATTAAGTTTAAAAAGGTTTAAAATTCCCCAAATTCATTCTTCACTAATAAAACAATAAAACAGTAAAAAGGTTTCTAGTTTCACTTGCTTCGTGGCCAATTTAGTGGATGTAAGAGCTTATACCACTCTCACTCCTCGCTTTCAGCTAGTCTTTTCCACCCTGTAAATTCTCCAGGTGGGTTTGAAGAGAAACTTTAATAAGGCAAAATCAGAACCCTCTCAGCTCCATGTCACATGCTGTTTTTCTTGATCTTCTTTTGTTGTTGTAGCCGCCCCCGCTTTGTAGCAACTTCTTGGTCACTTTCTTCACTGTGTGAATTGAGGAACTTCTTCCAGTCTTTCCAGGGAGTTTACGAACTCCCTGTGCTGACCGGTATGTGCTCCTCTTGTTTGTCGTCACTACGAGATGACTTGGATCCCTGGGGACCCTCGGACAGTGGAGATATTGACAAGTCCTTGAGAGCACTCAAAGAGCCTGTCTTTTGAGGACTTCCGGTGGGACCACGACATCGCTGGACGCTTCTTTCCGAAGCGCCAACCCAGGGCTCCGTAGAACCGCAAGAACAGCAACTATCAGCTGTCTTGCAGTTTGGAAACTTTCCTCCTGGTAAGAGGGGGGAAAGTGAGTAGACAGATGGGGTAGAGCTCCCTAAGAGCGCCAGATTTTACCCATAATCTGGCGCTCGAAAATGAGAGCTCCCCGCTAAGCCTGTCAGTACTCCGGACCCTGGATGTCTCTGCTTTGCAGAGCTAGATGTCGTGGCCATCTCAGCAACCAACTTTAAATAAATACTTTTTGAATCGAGCTGGCGGAGCACAAGCAGCAAGAATAAAACAGCAAGTATTTTCTTTTTTTTTAACTCCAAAGATTTACCTTCTTTAAAAGATTTTCCTTATGCAGAGAAAGTGAAAGCAAGATGGCGTTTGAGTTTCAACGGGGCGTGAAGAAGTGAAAGTTAAAAGCAATTATTGATAAGCTCCTGTTTGAAATGTAAAACTCTTTTCTGAAAAGTGGATTAACCAACAAAGGAAGTAATTATAATAATTGAAGCAGTAATATAAATTACAAATTGCAAGGAGTCTTTTTTTTTCCTTTTTGATACTTTTTTCCCCCTGTCCTTTTGGAAGGGAAAGAAGAAGGGGGGCAAGATGGCTGGTCTTTTTGAAAGCAAAGAAAGTAAAGAAGGGTTAATTAACCCTCATATAGGGTCTGATTTTGAGGAAGCTCTGAGCTCAATTACCTCTGCTTTATTGGGAAAAATTGATACTTTATTTCAAGCTTTTCAAGCTGGAAACAATGAAATACATGGAAATACTGAGTTGCAATCTAGCAGTGGGGGATTGACTGAAGAGCTGGGAGAAGGAAAAAAACAACAACAACAGCCTACAGTATTTTTGGAGAGCAAAATGGATGCTTTGCAGAATAAGGAGCAAGAAATTTTGGGAGCTGATGAGACTTTGGCTATACGAATTCTTTGTTACAAAGTCCAACCTGCAGTTAAAGAGCTGCTTTCAGAAGAAGTTATACTTTTGCAAAAATTTTATAATATGCAATCCCAAAAAATGCAAGATTATATTGGAGTTAAAAAAGGCAGAGGAATCAGAGTGAAGAAAAGAGTTCATAAAAAGGAGAAGAAAGACTGGAGACAAGGAAAATAACCCTGCTTGATGAGATGATGGTCCTTAAGAAGTATTGTTTAAGTGCTTAAAGATTTTGAACTTTTGGAAGAAAACATCCAACAGCTTAATGCCAGTTAACTAAGCGATGAGCGATGATGAGGAGGTAACCTACAGTTGTATTGGAATATTTTGAGAAGAATAAACAGATCACTGCAATGCTGGTGTGTTGGGTTGTGAAATAAGCCTTGACCTGAGTGATTTGGAATATTTTATTAAGGACTGTAATAAATTTGGACTTAATTGTAATTGCAGAAGTTTTAATGAATATAGTAAATTGGAGTTTTCTGTTTGAAGGTAATAAATATAAGGCAAAAGGACTACGGGCCTAGGGCAATTGCAGCTGATCTGGTGGTTTCCCTAATACGTCTGATGAACTTATTAATCTAATTTTTGGCTGGATTTAATGGATATTATTTGATATACAATTATAAAGTCACTCGGGGGGGTTTATATAAAGAAGTATTTTTTATTTAGGTGGGTAGACGCAAATGAAGACATTCTACATGCTGTTGGAAGACGTGAACATAAGAAGATTAACAACTGGTTTAATCTAGTATGAAGAATTTAAATTTTTGATATAGCTACTAAATGATGTTTTTAGTTGATTTGTTAATATGTACTGATAAACTATTAAAAGGTTTGATTACTGCTTTTTAGCTAGAAAAGGTTTTTTTTTAAAGTGTTTTAACTATAATTGGACCTTAATGGTTTAAAAGTGGAGGACGGAAGAGTTTATATAATATTTTATTTTAAATTTGGGGTTTTTGAATGAGGTTTCTTTTTTTTGTTTTCAATGAAAGAAGTTATAAAATATCTTGTTAAACTGTATAGATTTAATAATCTGCTAAGTATGTATTAGTTAAATTGAGTAACGATAGGTTTGATAGGTCTGTTTTATTAACTGCTGCAATTATAAATGGATACTAATTCTGTTAAATTAGATGGAATAAGAAGAAAGAAGACTTGCTTTCCTTTTATTTACTTGTTTAATGATTATGATAAGTGAGATATGGAGTTGAATTTAGGGGATTCAAGCTGTATTTTATATTTTGTATTTGCTCTGGGAAGTCGGGGGCGATGGTTGGGGAGGGGGGGGAAATGTATGTAAAACTTTTAAAACTTTTTCAATAAAAAAAAGAGCCTGTCTTTCTGCTGGGACATTGGCCACACCTCTCCTGTTGATGGTTTCTTGATGTCTGTTGATCTGTTGATTTATTGATCAAGATGTATGTATGTATGTATGTATGTATGTGTTATTCTTTTTAGGGCTTGTGTTGGTTGTTGGGTTGAGTGATCAGGCACTTTTTGATAAAAGTTATGTGGATATACATTTTTGGGGAATATGTTGTATAAATGCTGGTTTCCTTTTTCTGCTGTTCAAAGTCCTCACTGCAGCAACCCTAAACAGTAGAAAATGAAACAGATCATTTATACAACATATTCTATTCAATATGGACATTCTTAATCATAGTTTCAATTGGGAAACACTGACCATCCTAAACCAAATCAAGTCCAAAACACTAGAGAATTTCCAGGGAGAATGGGCCAACTCACCATGGCCAACGTGCTCTGGGTCAATTTGCTGCAGGACAATTCAATAATTCAATTTAATTATTTAAAATAATTTTAAAAATATTTTAATTTTTGTCATTCACATTTCATTTTGTCCCTCCTTTGGCATCCTTGCTTTAATTTTTCTGTTTTACCATTTCTTTGATATTAGTGTAACTCTTATCTGCCAGCGAGTTATCCTGTGGCGAGTTGTGTTAGATTTGTGCTCCATTTCTAGAAGCCTGGCATTCTGACAAATTAACCATCAATAGACACATGGACATAAATAATATCTAGCTATATATAAAATGTTACAAGCTAAAAGCCAAGCAAAAAGACCCAAGCATCTCTCCACCAGAAATCACGATTAGCCTAACAATGTTCATTTATTAATCAGCAGACTAAACAAATGTATAATGTTTAAGAGAGAGATATTTCTGATGAGAATGTCTAGGCTTCGGGAGAGGGGGGGGAGAAGGGGAATGAAATGGGAGTTTGAATTAGCAACAACCGATGTTCAGCTGATTGTGAGGCTTTGGTGGGACCCTTGCAGTCCGAAGAACTGTCTAGAATTAAGGAGAAACCTGGAAATTAATCCCTTTTGTCCTCTGGATGGACAGTGCTTGAGAACTTTTGTGGTTCTGTGGTGAATGATTGTCTTGAGAAGTGGACCTTCCCTTGTGTTCAGTGTGTGGCATAGCTTGAAGAAAGAACTCTACAATGAACCCTCCATCCCCATTTTAACAAGTTTGCTTTTTATTCAATATGAAGTTCAGATGTTATAATTTAGGGGGAAACCAGGCCATTGTGAAAGTTTAATGCTTTATGAAAAATAATCCTTAATGGTGTTTGTTGCAGGGTACTTATCAGCATTTTCAGAGATCAATCATTAAGACACTATTTTAGCAGCTAAATACATTAATATTAAATTTTGAATTTGCTGCACTAAACATTCCAGTGTAAAAATATTTTCAATGATGTTAACTTCTTTAAAGAATCCTATTGTCATAAATGGAATTTCTCATATTTTTAGCTTTATTCTTTAATACTGTCACTACCAGTACTACCAATACTATAATGTATTACTCCTACAATATCACTAAACAAAAGCAGAAAAACAGATAGATACAAAATTTAATTTTTCAAGTAATGCTATATACACTTTATTGCCTGTATATCCACAATGGTAAGCAGTGTACTATAAATACACAATGTACTTGAACAGTAAAAACAAGAATGTTACGCATAAGAGAATGAGGAAGAAAAGACTATTTTCCTGATTTGCAGCTGCTAAAAAAGCCAGTGATGATTAATGTAATTTCCCCCAATTTATTTCTAAAGTTTTTTTCCCCAAAGAATAGCTTTTTGCAACAGCAAATTGCATTTTCAATAATTACATTTTATATTTTCCAGTCAGAATAATTTCTGATAAAAGTCAATTCTTATTAGATAGCTGCAAGTATTCTGTTAATTACAAAATAATAAGCAAATTGTGATATTAATTCTTTTAAAAACAGTATTTGGCTGCATGTTAAGATATTAGACTTTAAACATATATTGTAGTAGCAAAAGAAGAAAAATAAAATAAAAATAATTATTTTATAGACAATGTTTTTCACAAGACATTATGGATAGCAGCTTAGTCAAAAGTATTCACCCTGAAGAGGTAGAGAGAATCTTAGTCTAGCAGAAAAACCCATCATTCTTGGCACTGCTATAATCTCTCCTGTAAATACACAATCCCTAAAACAAGATAATTTAACAAAGAGTTATTCCAGGTATTTTGAGATGCATACAGATCTTATTCTCATCCCCCAGCTAAGAATCTTGGTATTTTTGTCTGAGAAACAGAAATAAATTTATTTTCATTCTCTCTTTGACTATTCATTCCATAAATATAAGGATGCATTATTCACAATAAACTTTTTAAAATGTTACAGAAACAACCTGAAAACATTGCCATATCTTATAGTCCAGATGGCTGCAATAACACCAGTTCAACATAATCTCAAAATAACCATGCAATGAATTTAGGGCCATTTTCCAACTCAAATTAAACTCCCAAACCAGTGGTTTTAAGATCTGTAATACGTGAGTTTTCCCCATCCCCATATCTTTAAAATAATCAGTGCACAATTTCCAATTGTGCAACATATCATTGTGGAACAGTTTCCTGCAGTACTGTCATATATTCTTATGTGAATGGGATTAACAGAAGTATTGGTTTCAATAATTAGGCTGAGAGGAAGTATTCTACTGACAAATGAAAGACATACCAAGCATGCTTATACAAAGCATTCTATTCTGAACCGTCTTGCTTGAAGATGATACAAGTGGTTCATATCCATTAAGTGATTTTGCTTACCCTGATCTAGGAAAGCAAGATGCTATATTATCCAGTTTTGCAATACTATATTCTATATAGATTTCCATATAGGAGGACAGAGTTGTTGTCCTAATCTGCATTGAATTTTTGTTTATATGACAAACATTCAATGGTTGATCAATCAACCTTTGTGGACACTGCTTTCTGCTCCTCTTATTGGATTATGATAATATATAAAGATGTATCTTCAGTATAGAGACTGGTCTAGTTGCAGTTCAGCTCAATCCAGCATTCTCTGTCTTCCCACTTTGTGCATCCAAGCAGAAGCATCCCTCCGCAAAAATGATTATTAAAACCAGGAAGGAAAAGCCATGTTACTTTGCAGTTGAGCAAAAATGCGGAAATTTAGACTTGAAAGCATTCCTTTTAATTAGTTTTTTTGAAAAATGAAAATGTACATTAACACTGATAAACATCAATGGAAAGACACGCAGACGAGTGCAAACAGAAAACATGATGTGTTAGTTAAAAAAAATAATTTGCTTCAGTCAAGTGATATTAATACTGTCTTTTCCCTTGGATATGGAATTACTGGAACAGTCATATGCAGGCTGAGCAGCCCTTCAATAGGGGGAAAAAGATTGAGAGGGAGAAAAGCTCCAAAAATGCATTTGAGAATTTTCCTTTTATTGATGTGTCTTTCCTCTTAGTTAAAAGATGGATTTCAGGATTACTAGCTTTGTCCTGGAACATCTGCTGAGGCATCACCTGTTCCAGATCCTGTTTGTGCACGCTTGATATAAAGATTCAACAATTTCATCTGCAGATTTAAATTAGTAAATAACATGTTTAGTATCAACGACATATTTCATATTATTTAAATTTTTTTTAAACTAACAGTGAATGAACAACGAACAGTAGAAGAACAATGAAAAAGATTTGTAATGGAATGATATATACAGACGAAAGAAGCCTAATTAGAGCTATCAAACATACAATAGTTGCATTTTCAAAGGATTAAGGGACAATAAGCTTATTGGCAACAATTCTCAAAATAGTTTTAGTTTATTGTATATAATTATCAATATACCTTAATTAATGATTCAGACATGATAGGGAATAACAGTCCTTTTTTCATCTTCACATTTACAGTATAAAGATAGATGCTTTAAGTTCTAAAGTAATTATTTGTGACTGCTGAATTGGGAGAACTGTAGTTTGTTTGATAATTTCAAAATCTGAAATTGTGTTTTGATCCTGCCCATAGTTTAACAAAACATAGTTTGCAAGGTATAAATGGCACAAGAAAATAGGTTGATTTTAAACTGAAAACAGAAGTATTTGAATCTTCGTGTATGAAAACATAAATAGAAACTCATTATTCTTCTATCTACACTGTTGATATAGGGTTCTATATCTTATATCCAGACTACTGATACATGCTTTAGATGTCAATTATTTGTTTTCAATTTTTTAGTATTGTGATAACTAATTAAGATCTTTTTAAAACAACATTACAAACTTGATTTAAAAACACAATTTCATTGATTTTACTTCCTTAGGTAGGTATTACACTTAGGTATTTTACACTGCTTAGGTATTTTACACTGAGTGGCATGACTTTTATAAATGAAAAGCTATCATTTGTAATTATAATTCCATGACTGATAATATTTTTTTTCTTCAGTCAAATGCTATAGTAAGATGGGCAGCCAATAAATTTTATATATAAATAATAAATAATATATAAACTGTACAAGCCTCTCAGTAATTGGATATTATCAACAGATTGATCATAAATTTCAATGTTAAAATAACTTTTCTGCAATCTATTTAATTAACTATTAATTAACTATTAACTATTTAATTAACTATGTTTAATTTTGCTTTATAGGGTAAATTTCATCTATGATATAATGGCAGTTATTGTTTTCTCTAAATCAGAAATTAATTACTGAAGAGACAAAAGGGCAGCAAATGTATGAGCACAATGTTCATTCTATAAGACCAAACAGTGGATATATTTTGATGCTGTCATGCTTTGTATTTTCTTTATAACATTTTAGCAACTTTTATTTCAAGCATGCTTATTAAATCATTGCATGTAATTTATTATTCTCATTTTTAGTAAGTCTATCATTCCACATAGCTCCAAATTACTGAAGACAACTGGTTTGAATGGTACTTTCCCCAATTCTCCCAATTCAAACTATTGTTGAAGAACTGGATATCTGACTGCTATCTTTCACTGAAAGAAAAATAGTATGTAACAGACAAGTGGTGGGTTCTGACCGGTTCTATAGAACCAGTAGTAAAACCAGCGGGAGGCTCCGCCCTCTGACCCCAACGTCATCAGGCATGTGCCTGATGACGTCAGAAGCACGTGCGCGGCCCTATTGTGAACTGGTAGTAAAGGTAAGTAGAACCCACCTCTGTAACAGACAAATCTTACAATATAAAGCTATGATTTTCTACATGCCTATAAGATGCTTTTGTATACAGGATTAGGAGATGAACTATTAGTTTTCCAATTTACAGTCAGAAATATTATAACTGTATGAAGCTATTATCATTTTGCTGTAAAGTTTTAAACTATTATGTTTTATTCAAGTTCTTATACATACAATACCTGTATGACAAAATCGCTCAGATCCGGGGGAATTTGGACTCCGACTGAGTGGATCTGGGCAGGGTGACGAGGAACAGTCTTGAGAATGTTACCTGGGAAGAATTTGACTCTGTGACTCCTGATGATGTGGACAGGATTTTGGGGAGACTTAGTGCAGCCACATGTTTACTGGACCCGTGTCCCTCCTGTTTGGTACTGGCTTCCCGGGAGGTTACACGAGGCTGGCTCCAGGGTATTATCAACGCTTCGTTGAGTGAGGGTTAATTCCCCCTGCCTTGAAAGTAGCGGTGGTGAGGCCTCTCCTCAAGAAGCCTTCCTGGACCTGGCAGTATTGGCCAACTATCGTCCTGTCTCCAACCGTCGCTTTGTGGCGAAGGTTGTTGAGAGTGTGGTCGCGTGACAGTTTCCACAATTCCTGGAGGAAACATCTTATCTAAATCCGTTCCAATCGGGTTTCAGGTCTGGGCACAGCACGGAAACGGCATTGGTCGCGTTGGTAGATGATCTCTGGAGGGCTCGGGACAGGGGTTGTTCCTCTGTTCTGGTCTCTCAGCGGCTTTTGATACCATCGACCATGGTATCATGCTGCACCGATTGGAAGAGTTGGGGATGGGGGGCACCGTGTTATGGTGGTTCTCCTCCTTTCTCTCCGACCGGTCGCAGTTCGTGTTGGCAGGGGGGCAGAGGTCGACCTTGAGGCCACTCATTTGTGGTGTGCTGCAGGGGTCGGTTCTCTCGCCCCTTCTGTTCAACATTTATGTGAAGCCGCTGGGCGAGATCATCCGTGGCTTTGGGGTGAGATACCACCAGTACGCTGATGACACCCAGCTGTACATCTCCACCCTAGGCCACCCCAATGATGCCCTTGAAGTGATGTCCCAGTGCCTGGAGGCTGTGTGAATCTGGATGGGGAGGAACAGGCTCAAGCTCAACCCTTCCAAGACTGAGTGGCTGTGGCTCCTGGCATCCCGATATAGTCAGTTGACTCCATCACTGACTATTGGGGGCAAGTCTTTGGCCCCTACGGAGAGGGCTCGCAATCTGGGAGTCCTCCTGGATATGCAGCTGTCCTTGGAGGAACATCTGATGGCTGTAACCAGGGGGACCTTCTGTCAGGTTCGCCTGATTCGCCAGTTGTGGCCCTTTCTTGATCAGGATTCCCTGTGCACAGTCACTCACGCCCTCGTCACCTCTCGCCTAGACTACTGTAATGCTCTCTAATGGGGCTCCCCTTGAAGAGCACCCGGAAGCTCCAACTGGTCCAGAATGCAGCCGTGTGGGTAGTGATGGGAGCAGCATGGCACTGCTCCCATCACTAACACCGCTCCTGCGCGAGCTGCACTGGCTTCCGGTGGTCTTCCATGTGTGCTTCAAGGTTTTGGTTATCACCGTTAAAGCTCTCCATGGCATAGGGCCTAGTTATCTTCGAGACCGTCTGCTGCTACCGATGACCTCCCATCGATCCGTGCGCTCCCACAGAGAGGGCCTCCTTAGGGTGCCATCAGCCAAACAATGTAGTCTGGTGAACCCCAGGGAGAGAGCATTCTCTGTGGGGACACCTACCCTCTGGAATCAGCTGCCCCCAGAGATGAGGAGAATCGAAGACCTCGGTGCCTTCCGCCGTGCCCTTAAAACCTATCTCTTCCAGCAAGCCAGGCTGGCTTAAAATTTTTTTAAATGTTTTAATTGGTTTGTCACCTTTTTAAATTATGGGGCCAAATTTATATATATTCTTAATTATTTTTAATGTTTGTATTTCATGTTTTTTAACTTTGGCTGTACACCGCCCTGTATAGAGAAGGGAGAAGGGCGGTATATAAGTTTGAAATTAATTAAATTAAATTAAATTAAATTAAATTAAATTATAATGAATAGATCAACAACCATATTAATTTATATAATGTCAGTCCATTTATAACATTTCATTTTCCATATATGTCAACATAGTTCATGAAAAATAAAAGGAACAACAGAGTGCCAGATTCAAATAGTAGCCAAAATGAGATTCTGAACAAATTTCTGGCCTTAAGGCACCCCCCCCCCTTTTTTTTTTGAATCTCCACAGATTAGAAAAGGTCAAAATCAGATCTTGGTATAGCTTGTCACTTACTTTGCTGCCAGTGAGTTGATTAAGATGTGGCTTCAGCTCATCACCAATTACTGCATGAATAGCTACAAGGCAGAAGACACATGCCTTTCGAACGCTGCTTTCAGAGTTATCATAGCCCTAGAAAAGAAGTAATTCAAATGCATATCAATCCAAATAAAACTGATATTCCTAAAACATGTTTGAAAAAAATATATTTCAATAAAATATTCTATAAAGTTAGAAAATTACTTGAAAAACCGAAAAAACTTTGGAAAAATAGTTTTGCAACATTCTTTTCATTGTTCATGATTCTGTATCTTCTTACCTGTATTAAACCTGGCACTATCTCTGGCAAAAGCTGAGCAAGAATTTCTTTAGGTACTCTTTCAATAACTTTGGTCTGCATTTTGATTGCAGCCAGATTTATAGGATAATCTGCTGTTTGAATGATGGGACAAAGTACTTTGATGCATTGATCTGGACTAATAGATGTGGCCAGCATAGTAGCAGCCTCTTCAGCTGATCTTACTACCTAATGGATTAAAGAAAAATATAGAGATCCAATAATATTACACTTGCATAGTTTTATTTTTTTAAAAATAGTACCGTGTTTCCCCAAAAATAAGACTGGGCCTTATTTTCTTTTGCCCCCCGAAATAAGTGCTTGGCCTTATTTTCAGGGAGGTTTTATTTTTTTTGAGCTGGAGGAGGCAGCGAGTGCAATCACCTCATGGCTGCTCAGCCCCTTAACTGTTGCCCGTGGTCCACAGATCTGCTGGGGCTGGAAGTTCTGTCACTCTGGCGCCTGGAGATGTTTCTGGCACACTCTTGCCAGCCCTAGCCCTGTCAACCTGGGACTGGGATGGAGGGGACCGGCGCTGGAGCTCTGAGCAATGGCCGGTGAAGGCTTTGTCTTTACAGCCATGAAGCGGGATTGGCATGGCCAATTCTTGCCCGTAGCATTGCTGGCCAGGATCGGGTCAGAGCTGCTGCCAGCCAAGATCAGGAGGCCAGATTCGGTGAGCTAGATGCACTGCCGCCACCCAGGAGGAAAAGAGGGGGAGGAGGTGCTGCAGGAGCCTATTTCTCACATTCTTCTCCTCCCGGGCGGCTGTGGCATGTTCAGCTCACCAAATCTGCCTGCTTATCTTGGCTGATGAGTGGGAGAGAGAGGGGGGGGAGGGAGAGGGATGAATGAGCGATTGAGTGTGTGCCTGTCAGTTGGCTTCCAGTGCCATAGAGGGAAGGGAAGGGAAGCAGCCAGGCTGCTGTTGCTTTTCATTGGGGCGTGTAGAGTGAGATGGGACTCTTTTTTGCCATCTCTTTCCTCCCCACTTGCCAGGCATGGCCCCTCACTTAGCCACCCACCTAAGTGAGGGGCAGAGGGGTGGCAGGTGGGGAGTGATGGGGCAGGGGAGAAAGAGTATTCCCAACTCCCGGACCAACTGGCTTTTTCCTGGTAGCTCTTTCTCTGCCTTTCAGTGTCGGCCATCAAAAACAAGGATTTTTTGGGCAGAAAATCACCACGCAGGTGCCCTTGCTTCCTCCAAGCCTTTCTTTGCCTTCCTGTACTTGATTTCCAACTCTATCATGTTTTTTGCCGTTGTGTGCAGGGGAACAAGTTTGTGGGACTACTGTTAAAAAAAGTTCAATCAATTAATTCCAACTTCTCACAATAAGTTTTTTTTTACCGTTGTCCCACAAACTTGTCTCCTTGAACACAATAGCGAGAAATGCAACGGAGCTGGAAATCAAGTACTGGTAAGCAAAGAAAGGCTAGGAGGAAGCAAGGGCACCTGGGTAGTGGTGGGTGAGGCAAGATTTTCTGCCCAAAAAATCCTCATTTTTGACAGCCAATGTTGAAAGGCAGAAAAAGAGCTACTGGGAAGAAGCCAGTAGGTCTGGGAGTTGGGAATACCCTTTCTCCCCTGCCTCACCTGCCATCCCCCTCAAAAAAGGGGGCAGGTTGCTAAGCGAGAGGCAGGGAGTCCTGCTATGCCTGCCAAAGTGGGGGGAGAAGAGACAGCAAGAGGAGCCCGGCCTCACTCCATGTGTCTCGCTTCTTCCATGCCCCACCCCTCGATAAAGGGGGCAGGTGGCTAAGCGAGTGGCAGGACGCCAGCTGAGCCAGTATGACAAAGCTTGTGGCGGTGCTGCTGTTTGTGCATGCAACAGCACAATAAGCCTTGCGGAGTCCTGCTCCAAGAGGTGGCGGCGGTGCTCACAAAGACTCATTTCTGGCGGAGTTTGGGGGAGAGAAAGAAAGACTTTGACAGCTTCTGCTGCTTTTGTTGTGCAGACAAAAATTTGCAAAAGGTAGGAAGGTGAAATGCCAAACTCAACCCACACTCACACCAAGCAGGGGGAGGCCCATACATTGGAGGAGCCCCACACGGCTCCCACCTGCTTTAGCTTCACATTTGCCAGGGTAGCAGGCGCTAGACAGATGCTGTCTGGATGCCTCCCCGCTGCTTGGTTTGGGGCGGGTGGTGCCTGGCAGGCCCAGGTGCAGTGGGTGGGCAGGCGGGTGGAGCAGAGAAGAGAAACGGTGCAGAGGAAACCCTTTCAAATCGTGGTTGTTGCCTGCTCCATAGCCACGAGGTGAGCTGTGGAACAGAGGGGCCCTTGGCGGAACAGAGGGGCCCTTGGCAGCAAGGTTACCTGGCACCATGGGCAGGGCTAGGGTTAGAAAGAGTGTGCTGGAAATATCTCCCTGCATTCGGAGAGACAGAACTCCCAGCCTTTGCTGGATCAGGCTGTAGTTAAGTGGCCAAGCAGCCATGAGATGACCAGGGAAGGGCTGCCTCCTGTGCTGGCCACGCCCACCTTCACTAGGGCTTATTTTTGTGGTAAGGCGTATATTACTTCTACCCCAAAAAATTGGGCTAGGCCTTACTTTTTGAATAGGTCGTATTTTCGGGAAACATGGTATTACAATATGTATTAAATGTCAATATATTTTGTTTTACAATAGAAATTTCTGTCACAACAGCAGCATTCCAATAGTATCAATATTTAAACAATATAGCTTCAGACTTGAAATTTTATCTGGATATGTTGGAAGAATGAACTAATATATCTAGGAAATATTTTATAACAACTTTTATTGACTTTGCAACTATAGTAATTTTCAATGAAAAAATTCTAGAAAATATGAGATACAATATGTATATTTTTAAATTTCTATTACATCTAAATCTTAATTCATTATTTCTAATTAAAATGAATTCATAGGAGTAAATGTAATTAATTGCCACATTTTCTACCTTGTAACATTCAAAAACAAAACTAATGAATATATTGACATTATTGTTTAATAATAAAATTGACAGAACAGACAATTATATTCCTAGAAGCATTTAAACTTTATACACAATTATATGCTGTTGGGAAAATAATAAGGATCTTGTTTAGCAAGGAGGTCCATAATCAAAGATTATAAGATGTTCATACCTTGTTAAAGCAAGTGTTAAAGCCTCTCTAGGTCCCCTGTTCATAAAAATCTGTATTATTTGAATAGTTTTGAATAGGAAATATGATTTTCTCATTTAAATTCCTGAAATCTGTCTTATGAAAAAATAGCCTACATTCTTTATCTTCTTTACTGAATACCATATTATTACTTCAGTCACATTCTTAAGTTTAATACAAAGGTGTATACAAACCTCCTTATGAGGGTCCTTATGAGCTTCTAAAGTCTTCATTATTGTGAGTTCTGCATAATTTCTAAATCTTGCTGGTTGATGTCTTAAAATCTCTCTCAAGACTTTCAGTGCCAGGGCTCTAATTGCATGCTGAAAGTTTAAGGAATGTTAATTAGTTTTGCTCATATAACTTCCAATTCATTATTATTGATAATAGTATTACATTCTTGAAATTTTATTCCAAACAATGAAGTTCTTTCGTCACAACCACATTTGATAATGAATAGTATACATTTGTTTAATATTTATACATTACATATTATTTTAGTAAAATAGTAGCTATAATCTTATTGTAACTGCAGGTGTAACTGTGATACACTTTATTAAGAGACACTTTACTTTTATGAGCCTGAGATGCTGAAAAGTGTATTCTATTGTCTGTATTAAAGAATACAGACATAAAAAGCAATATGCACTGTTTTTAAAGTTCATAATCCTGACATAAGTTCAAGGGGGACTCAAAGATGCTTTTTTAAAAGGCAAGTTGACTTCCTTTGTGTTTCCCTGAAGACTTTTCGCTTCCCATCCAAGAAGCATCTTTAGTTCTGGATGAGAAACGAAAAAGCTTTGAAAAATCATCTTTGGGACAACCATGACCTGGATGACTGAGAATGTCCATACAAGAGGGACATTCAAGAGAGCCTAAATGGTATAGCAATTAAGATGTTAGACTGGAAAACAGAGACTGTGAATTTTAGTCCTCCCATAGTTAATGAAAGCCTGATGGAAAATTTTGCCGTAGTTATTATCTTTCAAATCAACACAGCTTACAATGTTATTATTGTGGCCAAAAGGGAATATCAGAACATTATGTATGCCACTTTGAGTTGTGAGAAAATAAAGGCAAGTTATAAATTTAAAAGAGTAAGCAAAAAACTGTTATATGATTTTTCTTTCTCCATTTTGAGATTTACCTCTTTGTCGCCAAGAGTTTCAAGTAACAAAAGAAGAATTGTTTTGAAGTGCTCATCCCAAACACCAAAAGACTCCTCCTGAGTCAATTTCATTAGCTCATAAAGAGCAGCTTTCCGTTCTTCAGCTCTCTCATTATGGTTTGATAATTCCTTTAGCAATTCTGCGACTAGATCAGAATGGTCCAGGGAAGGTTCTGTAGCAAAAGAAAAAGTAAAATTATTTAATTAGCAAAAAGAGTAACCATTCTTTTTTACTTTACATGTGAAGGTATATAATATTTATGAAACAATAGATAAAACCATAAAATGGAACATAATCCTGATATCATATTTTATTACAAAATATGGCATTTATCATTAAAATTTCCTACTATGGACAAGGATGTTCTCTTCAGCACCCACTGGGAGTCAATACTTTTTGAAAAAAAAAAGCAAAAAGGACTACAGTAAGAGGACTCTATAGAGTGCTATTAATGAAGATACTCTTTAAGGCCAAATCAATGGGGGGAAAAGAAGATGAAGTTTCTGTAGTGATCACTTTAAGATCCTTACCTTAGGCTTAGTCTATTCATTCTTATGGATGAAAACAAATATACGTGTCCCAGAATTTGATCTCACATCAAATAGTTCTTAATTTTTTTTATCCTATTTACCCTTTACTGGTCTAAGATATTATTACTTCCACAAAAATATCAGACTATTTATTTTACACAAGCATCTTAGCAATGGCACTCCCAAACAGGACCTGCAAGTCACAAACAAACCCAAACTGAAAATATGCCCAAATTACCCCTTGAGGGTAATCACCCCAGTTTAAGAACCAATGATTTAGATCCTTTCTCCTCTTTTATTGGAAGGAAATCTTAAAAGACACTTAAAATATGCCATGTTTTCTTCTTAGGCTGCATTAATAAAATATCAATAGAATTAATTCCTATTGTATATTGTAGGAAATACTATATTATCTTTCGGAAAAAGATGAACCTTAGCTCCTAGAAATAAAATCTGCATGACTGCATGGGTAATATAAAATGAAAAGCACTAGAAAAAGGTAGTATCAGACCAATTATGGTACAAAGAAAGCTAAATGGAAGTATCTATGATGAGTCAAGTGTGACTTGAAAAGAGCTATTTTAATCAAAACTCTAATAAAATACAGTATATTAGATTGCTTACTTGGCCATACTCATTTTGTCCATATAAAAGTTACCTAAATAAACAATGATTATGCATTGCATGTATTGAGAGGGACTGGAAATCAACATTATTCAGGTGGCTGTTTATTTATTTCCAAAGCCATAATATCTTTTATACTCTTTGAATAGGAATAGATGCCAGATTTACCTTTTATTATTTAATAAATCTTCTTCAATGTATTTTTGAATTAAATTTCATTTTGGAAAATAAAATAAGAACATTCAAATGTCTTTTACTGGAAGAATCTCTTTTCTTAAGTAGATATTCCATTAAATTCATAGTACAATTGTTTTTGTTTACTATCATTATACAGTGTCCTATTTGGGAACAAATCTGGCAATGAAGTGCTAAGAGATGCATCTCAGATGTTACATTTAATTTTTATAATACATAAAATTTTGTTTTCACATAAAGCTCTTGAATATCGTATTTCTCTGCTATATATATAATTTATTTCCCTTAGTTCGTATAATAATTCTAATTTTCCTCCCAATATACCCATTCCCCAATTCTGTTTGTGACAGACTTACCATCAGGAAACTGATCTGCATCATCATCAAACATAGCCTCTTTTAAAGCTGATTTATTAAAAGAACCAACACTATCAGAATAATTGTATGGATTATAATCACGTGACCGTGGGGAGGAATGAGGAGGCATAGTGTTAAGCAATGAAGTTTTGTTGTCAAGAACTGTTCGGCCAGTATCAGTCACACCAGTTCCTGTTCGTAGATCTACTATTCCAGACCCACTGCAAATCTAACAAAGACAGATACCCTTAATAAAAATATATACAGATCATCTGCAGAGCTAGATAACTGTTTTAACATCAGATACTTTCAAAATATTGTCCAAAATTGTTTTTAAAAAATTAAGGTAAGCAGATTAGTCAGAATAAAATACAGAATAACAGAGTTAGAAAGGAATTTGGAGGTCTTCTGCTCAAGCAGGAAAAACTATACTGTTTCAGAGAAATGGTTGTCCAAACCCGTCTTAAAAACTTCCAGTGTCGGAGCATTCATAACTTCTGGAGGAAAGGTGTTCCACTGATTAATTGTTCTGTCAGGAAATTTCTCCTTAGCTTGCTTCTCTCCTTGATCAGTTTCCATCCATTGTTTCTTGTCCTGCCTTCAGGTGCTTTGGAGAATAGGTTGACCCCCTCTTCGTTGCTGCCCCTTAGATATTGGAACACTGCTATCATGTCACCACTATTCCTTCTTTTCATTAAACTAGACATACTCAATTTCAGCAACTGTTCTTTATATGTTTTAGCCTCCAGATCCCTAATCATCCTTAATCAAGAAGTCCCCTTAATTAGTTCCCTTAACCAAGGAGATTAAGGCATTAAGGGGGGCATTTGCCCAGATACGTCTGGTGCGCCAGTTGCATCCCTACTTGGACCGAGATGCCCTACGCACAGTTACTCATGCACTGGTCACCTCGCGGATTGACTACTGCAATGCTCTCTACATGGGGCTGCCCTTGAGGACCACTCGGAGGCTTCAGCTGGTGCAAAATGCAGCCACGCGGGTTGTGATGGGAGAATCCCGATACTCCCATGTTACACCCCTCCTGCGTGGTCTGCATTGGCTACCAGTTGCCCTCCGGGTGAGATTCAAGGTGCTGGTGATGACCTATAAAGCCCTACATGGCTTAGGACCAGGATATTTGGCGGACCACTTACAGCCAGCAACGATATCCCATCGCCCGGTTCGCGCCCATAGAGAGGGCCTACTCAGGGTGCCGTCGGCTAGAGAGTGGCGGCCGGCGGCCCCCAGGGGTAGAGCCTCCTCCGTGGGTGCGCCCACCCTCTGGAATCAACTCCCCTTGGAGCTCCAATTAGCGCCTGACCTTCGCACCTTCCGTCGTGAATTAAAAACTTGGCTTTTTAAATCCCTCGACCTGGACTGATGATGGGGTTTTAAGAGTTAATTTTAAATTTTTTAGATTTTAGTCTTATTTATATTGTGGCTTGTGTTTTATTGTTGTGAGCCGCCCTGAGTCCATTGTGAGATAGGGCAGCATATAAGACGAATAAAATAAATAAATTAGTAAAAGCAAAATAAAATAATTTCTAATCTGGTTCATATCAGATGTATGTATCTGCTAATATGCTGTTTTTTTCTCTTTTACCATCTTACATACATCTGAAAGAATAGCAGAAATGTAGCTGATAGAAAGAAAAAACTGTGCAATCACCAAAATTAAAAATGCAAACAATTCTCATTTTAAGCTAGACCTGACTATAACAAACCATTTAAACAAATACTTCTGTTCAGTCTTCTCAGAAGTAGATGCCAGTAACAAAATCAGATTGGGGGATCATACTAGTCCTAGCTGTGCAAGTTCTTTCCCAGGGTTTTTAGAGGTGGCGGTGCGTGCACTTCCGAACCAATAGGGAAGGTAAGTAGATTTCACCCCTTTATTCATCCCAGAATTCTAAAGGAACTTCTAGATGTGCTTGTTAGACCATTAACTGGTCTGTTTAACCAGTCTTTTGTAATGGGTGAAATTTCCCAAGACTGACAAACAACTAATATTGTACCCATCCAAAGGAAGGGGAATAGGGAAGAAGCTGGAAACTACAGGCCAATGAGCTTAACAACTGTAGTAGCTGAAGTCCTAAAATAATAATAATAATAAAATTAAATTAAATTAAGTTAAAACTTCACAATTTGATGGACTCAAAACAGCATCACTTTACTGACGGCAAATAATGTCCAGATCATGTCAAACTAATCTGATTAACCTTTTTAAAACTATGTCACAAATGTCCACAGGCTATGTCCACAGAACTGTCACAAATGTGACACTGTGCTGTGGACATAGCCTATTTGAATTTTAGCAAAGCATCTGATATAGTTCTACATAATGAACTCACAAAAAAGATGTACCGGCTGGGGCTTAACCACTGGGTGATTCAATAAATTAGAAGTTAGCTCAGGAATAGATCCCAGAGTGTGATCGTTTATGGAGCACTGTTTGAAAAGGGACCAGTCACAAGCGGTATACCACAAGGCTCAGTCCTAGTGTCAGTTCTGTGTATCTGCCATTCTTCGTGGAAGAAGGGGAGGTTTTGGATTTGACACATTTAGTTCCCTTTCCTATATATCCTAAGTATCCTATTTCCTGGTCCTCTTTGTATAAACTTTAACCTGATTTATAACTGTTGCCTAGCGCCAGAAATGCCTGGAGAATTCTCACCTCTGGGAAATGAGAGGGGAGGGGGGATGTGTGGATTGCAAGATGGCCCTGAGAAGCTCTTCTTATCTGTTTCTCAGAGAGGTCGGTATGATACCATCTTCACACCAGCAGATTGGTCGGAATCCACATCGGATGGTGGGGAGAGTTCCTAATTCCTTTTATCCTGGACTGTATATCCTGAGGGACCTCAGAGCTTGCTCTGAATTTTGACTTGCTTTCATCCCTTTTCAATAAAAGGTTCCTTTGAAATACAAAGTTTTCAAGAGTTCATACTTTCTTGGAAGGGGGGAGAGGCTGGTCCTTACATAAAGCAGATAGGATTTGCTAGGCTTGACTTTTTTTACTGATAAAACAAAAGTGTGAAATAGAGTTGATATTCTTGGGGGTATCTGTAACGAAGAAAATGATTTGGCACTGCTGGCAAATTGTGGAAACTGCAGGTGTAATGTTTCCAACTCTAAGATCATAGGAAAAAACAATTATCTGGCAGAATATTGGGGGTACAGTGTTAGAGCAGCAGAAGAAAAGAATTTAGGTATGCTCATAGCAGATGACTACAAAATGAGCTAGAGGGATCACCAGCAAAAAAAACAAGGTTCCAATCCTGCTGTATAGCAATAGCAGTTAGACTTATATACTGCTTCATGGTGCTTTTACAGCCCTCTCTAAGCGGTTTACAGAGCCAGCCTATTGCCCCCAACAATCTGGGTCCTCATTTTACTGACCTTGGAAGGTTGGAAGGCTGAGTCAACCTTGAGCCAGTGAGATTTGAACTGCCAAACTGCAGCTAGCAGTCAGCTGAAGTAGCCTGCAGTGCTGAATTCTAACCACTGCGCCACCTTAGCTCTTATATACAGCTTTAGTCAGGCCCATTTGGAATTCTATGTCCAGTTCTGGAGACCTCACTTAAAAAAAGGATATTGCTAAGATTGAGGAAATCTTGAGATGGGCAACAAAAATGGTGCAGGGTCTGAGGGACAAAACATATCAAGAAAGATTAGAGGAAATAATATGTACAGCTAGCAGGACAGAAGGGAAAGCGGGGGGCATGATTGAAACATTAAGCATATTAAGGGTGTGAAGATTCTAGAAGACAGTATTTTCAATATTAATCAAAAATCAAGAACATGGAAGTAGAACCTCAAACAAACAGGAAGTAAGTTCAAAAGTAAAGTTAGAATGTATTATTTCCCAGAAAGAGTAGTGGAATCTTGGAACCAACTTCCAGCAGAAATAATAAGTCAATCACCAATAACTGACTATAAACATGCTTGGGATAAACAAACATTCATTCATCAACTGTCAAAAATTAAGAAAAAAATATAATAATAATAAATAAATAAATAAAGAAGAAAAAAATAAATTCGAAGGGTGCACTTGAAGGAGTACTACCGTATTTTTCGGACTATAAGACACACCTTAATTTTTGGGGAGGAAAAAATCTGCCTCTGCCTACCAGCATCAGGATCAGCAGTGTCCTCACTTCCACTTGGATTTTGATAACGAGTAGCACAGATCTTTTTATCCGTTTAAAACAAACCCTATCACCCTATGCGCATTTAACTGGAGTGGCTGGGTTGGGTTGGGAGGTGATTTTCATGGGGGCAGAAAAGGGACTTGGCACCAAAGGTTCCGCTCTCGAAGGCCCCCTGTCTTCCTACCTATAGCTGTAGGCGTTGAAAGCCTGGCTTTCTTGCTGCAAGGCCCAATAGAGACGCAGCACTTCAGTCCTCCTGGATGCTGCCATCTCGTAAACATGATGCCAGACTTCCCGGCAAGTGCGTCTTATACTCTGAAAAATACGGTAGGTCTTTTTCTGCCATCAGTTTTTTATGATTCATTTGATGCAAATATATTCTTTTTCAATTTTAAGCTTGTTTGTCCTTACACACACACTTTTATATCAACAGGTGATATTGCCAGTAAATACAAACATAAAAAGGCTCTCTTATAATTATGTCTCCACATATTTTTTTTAATTAGGATTAATTCCCATTTACTTTGGGTAATGTTTACTCAAAGAACATGCATCTTTTGTTTTCTTGCATATGGGCTGAAAAAAACAAGCACCCAAGAATATATCAGTATGGACCAATGGTGGGTTTCAAATTGTTTTACTACTGGTTCTATGGGTGTGGCTTGGTGGGCATGGCTTGATGGGCATGGCAGGGGAAGGATACTGTAAAATCTCCATTCCCATTCCACTCCAGGGGAAGGATACTTCAAAATCCCCATTTCTTTCCGATCAGCTGAGACTTGGGAGGCAGAGAATAGATGGGGGCGGGGCCAGTCAGAATTTTTAATACTGGTTCTCCAAACTACTCAAAATTTTCGCTACCGGTTCTCCAGAACTGGTCAGAACCTGCTGAAATCCACCTCTGGTATGGACCCTGATTATTTTTCAATTTACAGATTTTTCCATTATACTTACTGAATCACCATCTTCTTTTTTTGAATCCCGTTTCATAGGTTCATTCATATCTTCCTGACTACGGAAGCTAAAGTTCTGAATTGCTTCAGTCACTCCACGGAGAGAACTATATATATCTTCTGAATTCATATTTTCAGAATCGTAATCAAATGCACTATTAAACAACAGCAATAAAAATATTGTGAAGCAGTTTTAATTTCAGCAATTGATGATTTTCTAATGAATATTTCTATGTGTTAATTTGTACATTCAACTCAATGGGAATTTAGATGAGTGCTTATATTAAAATAATTAATTAGGCTAGAAATAATATTTATATATATACGCCTCTTTTTGAGCTGTGGCAAAGCATTGCTAGATTAGAAATTTAGACAAGGAACAGCTATTGTAACAGAGGTAAGATGGAGTTAATATTTTAGAAATAAAATATGATCACAAAGAGCAAGTACGGAAGAAAACATTCTGCTGTTCATAGTGGGGATTTACAAGGGTAACCAGGCAAAGATAAATTAATATTTTTCTTTTAACAAAATATTTGAAAGTACTTCTAAGAAAGAAAAGGAGAAAAAGAAAGGGACAAAGAAATTTACAAACTATATAAAATTGAACATATTTCAAAATAAATGGTAAGCAGCAATAGGATTTTTGTGGATTTGATGTTTTAAATATTCTGTCACTATATTTTTCTTAAATTAAATTATGCTGCAGTTAATTCATATTTGTATTTAAATTGATTGAAAACTTAATGTTATTTAAATGTTACAAAGCTGAATTAGATGCAGAACTCTGTGAAATGGCTGATTCTGCAGGGAAAAACAATTTCTGCCATTCTTCACGAAAAATCCTGATGGAAACAAATTCATCTTTATCAGTGAAAGCTTTTTGTGAGAGTCAGTGCTGGTTCTAAATTAATATTTAGTATCTTACCTTGGTGATAATGTGTTCTGGGATGTATTGGTTGGTGAAGTGATGGGGCTAGACCAACTAGCTGGTGAGCGTGGAACAGGCCTTGTTAATGGACTTCCCATGGGCCCCTATAAAACACACAAATTCCTCTTTCGAACATTGTTATTGGATTTATACTTATAATGATATAAAAATCTCTGAAGAAGGCTTCATGCATTTTTCTAGAATAAAGACTCAAAGTTCCAATTTGAAAACTAACATAAAAATAACAATAATAAAAGAGGGCTATTAAGTGCATATATGTGTATTAATTCAGCATAGTTTAATTATCTTTAGCTACTGTAAATGATTATAAATATACCTGTCCCCCATTGCCTGTATTCCGAAGGTGACTGTGAAGCAACTTTGTGGCACCATCTTGAAATGTTTTTGGTAAAGCACCCAACAACATTGTAAATTCAGGGGTATTGAGTTCAAAAAGAGAAATCAGCACTGACTGCGCAGCCTAGAAAAATGATAAAATAATTAAGCCAGACTTGAAGGATAATTGTTGATAATTTCTTAATTATGGAATTGTAAAATACATTCAATGAAGCTCTTTTTTCTTCCCTGGACTTCCAATAACACATACCTCCGTTATGAAATTCTAAAATTATGATGAAATTTTAAAATATAATTACATACAAGTAAGTTAACTCTTTTTTCTTCCTCTTGGGTTCTTTATATTTCAGTAAAAGAATTACTAAACTCTGGGAGGGGTCGATTCACATAAATCATTCTATAAAATGTTACATACATTCAATCCTTGAATTTGATATTGCAATAATTTTGAAATCAGCACTTACTGTACATTTATTTTCAACTATAGCCTTAAAAGACAGCTACAGCATTTTGCCAAAATAAATGGGCTGGGTTTCACTGCATACTGGGTGGCATTAAAAAAAGGCTTGTGTATTTGTTCTTCAGCTTTTAGGAAATCAGATATCAGAAACCGCTACAAGTTGTGTGAATAAATCTTATAACATTCGATGATGTACGGAGCATATAATATGTGTTTTGCTAGCTTCTATTAGTAAAGTGTAGTCCATGTATGATATACCATACTAGACTATGATGTGAGTATAATCTGTTATTAGGCTTGTTAGATTCTAATATCACTTTTTTTCCTGATTCAGCAGACCCTGGCTGTCATTCATTCATTCATTCATCCATTCATCCATCCATCCATCCATCCATCCATCCATCCATCCATCCATCCATC
>WNWU01013149.1:329702-370646 GCA_012654045.1 Ptyas mucosa
ATCCATCCATCCATCCATCCATCCATCCATCCATCCATCCATCCATCAAACAAAAACAAGAACAAGAATAAAAGAAAAATATAATGACAGGGACAATAGGCACGTTAGTGCACTTATGCACGCCCCCTCTATTGACCACTTAAGTAGCAAGTAAGGTCCATGGAAGTCAATTTGAGACCGAAACTATTAAAATTTGTAGCTGAGACAACTGGATCAGGTAGAGCATTCCAGACTTCGACAACTCTATTACAGAAATCATATTTTTACAGTCAAGTTTAGAACAATACATTAAGTTTAAAGCGGTTGTTTGTGCGCGTATTATTGCAATTAAAACAAAACAAGTCATTTATAGGTAAAGCATTACTATGTATAATTTTGTATGCAATATCTAGGTCTGACCACAAGCGACCAATTCTAAGTTATTCAAACTGAGAATTTTGAGCCTAGTAGCATAGGGAATTCTATTGTGTACAGAAGAAAAATTTTTCTCATGAAATATTTCTGAACCTGCTTGATTGTATTGATGTCAGATACATGGTAGGGATTTCAAGCAGTTGAACAATGCTCTAAGATTGGTGTAGCATATGTTTATAAACTCTAATTAGTAATACGATACTTCCAGAAAAAAAGCTTCGCAAAATTAAATTTGCAATTCTTAATGCTTTTTTGGCAACACTGTTACAATGAACTTTGGAACATAGGTCATTAGTAATAAGTACACCTAGGTCCTTGACAAAGTGAGGGTCATTTGCTAGATCAATACTACCCAGCTTATACTTGACATTATGATTACATTTACCAATGATTACATTTACCAATATGTAAGACAGAGCATTTATTAATCGAAATTTGAAGTTGCCAAATAGATGACCATTCAGACACATAGTCGAGATCACTTTGCAAAACAACAGAATTACCTATAGTATTAAATGATTTTATGAAATCGGCAAACAGGCCATAATTGCTTTTCAGTTGATCACATAAGTTGTTGATATAGAACAAAAAAAGCATGGGACCTAAAATGCTGCCATGCGGAACACCATTGTTAACTGATGCAGGATTAGACAGCGAGTTCCTTACTTTGATTTTCTGCAATCTATTAGACAGGAAAGCAGCAATCCACTCGTGCAAAGGTCCAGAAATGTCATAAGAGTTTAATTTCAACAGCAGCTTATCATGTACTACTGCAGGGATGTCAAACTCGATTTAATTGAACATAACATGTAAACATTCACAGTGCAGGGAGAAAAAAGTATGTGAGCCCCTAGCCTAATGACCTCTCCAAGAGCTAATTGGAGCCAGGAGTGAGCTTGACTCCAATCAGTGTGATGATATTGGATGTGTTGCTGACAGTTGTCCTGCCCTTTAAAAACACACACCTGTTTTGGGTTTACTGGTTTCAAGAAGCACTGTCTAACGTGAACCATGCCTCGCAGAAAAGAGCTCTCAGAAGACCTACGATCAAGAATTGTTGACTTGCATGAAGCTGGAAAGGGTTACATAAGTATCTCCAAAAGCCTTGATGTTCATGTGTCCACGGTAAGACAGACTGTCTACAAATGGAGAAAGTTTAGCACTGTTGCTACTCTCCCTAGGCGTGGTCGTCCTGTAAAAATGACTGCAAGAGCACAGCGCAGAATGCTTCATGAGATAAAGAAGAATCCTAGAGTGTCAGCTAAAGACCTACAGAAATCTCTGGCACATGCTAACATTTTTGCTGACACATCTACGATAAGGAAAACATTAAACAAGAATGGAGTACATGGAGGACACCACGGAGGAAGCCATTGCTGTCCAAAAAAAATATTGCAGCACGTTTGAAGTTTGCAAAAGAGCACCTGGATGTTCCACAGCACTACTGGCAAAATATACTGTGGACAGATGAAACCAAAATTGAGTTGTTTGGGAAGAACACACAACACTATGTGTGGAGAAAAAAAGGCACAGCACACCAACATCAAAACCTCATCCCCACTGTAAAACATGGCGGAGGGAGTATCATGGTTTTGGCTGCTTTGCTGTCTCAGGGCCTGGATGGATTGTTGTCATTGATGGGAAAATGAATTCCAGAGTTTATCAAGACATTTTTCAGGAACACGTATGACCATCTGTCTGCCAACTGAAGCTCCACAGATGATGGGTGATGCAACAGGACAATGACCCAAAGCATGCAAGTAATTAAAAAAAAAAAATGGCTTCAACAGCACAGAATACGCCTTCTGGAGTGGCCCAGTCAGAGTCCTGACCTCAACCCAATTGAAATGCTGTGGCATGACCTTAAGAGAGTGATTCACACCAGACATCCCAAGAATATTGCTACACTGAAACAGTTTTGTGAAGAGGAGTGGTCCAAAATTATTCCAGATCGTTGTGCAGGTCTGATATGCAACTACAGGAAACATTTGGTTGAGGTTATTGCTGCCAAAGGAGCAGCCAACCAGTTATTAAGTCCAAAGGTTCACATACTTTTTCCTCCCTGCACTGTGAATGTTTACATGTTATGTTCAATTAAACCATGGCAACATCTAATGTTTGTGTAGTATTATTTTAAGCAGACTGTGTTTTTCTATTATTGTGACTTAGATGAAGTTCAGAGCACATTTTATGACCAATTCATGCAAAACTCCATGTAATCCCAAGGGGTTCACGTATTTTTTCTTGCAACTGTAAATTGCATACACAGCTTTACCTTGATCAAGACATGTAGTCCAGATATTTTTACCGTGCAAAAGTTAAATTACAGGACAGGTTTTTCCTAAAGCTAAACTGTTTGTCGGGTAGCAAGTTGTTTGTTTCTAAGTGGTGAACGATGGATTGGTTTATAATTGATTCCATAACTTTGCATGTAACACAGCACAGAGATTGGTCTATAATTTTCTACTGAACTAGGATCACCCTTTTTAAAGATTGGTATAACTATAGCTGATGACCATAGATCAGGCAGAGAACTAGTTCGAAATGATACTTCAAAAATTGTACACAAAGGTTCAACTAGGGCAGTAGCAAGCTTTTTCAAGAAAAAAGCACGTAATCAATCTGGTCCTGTAGATATCGATGGCTTTAGATTACATAATGCTGATTCAATATTATCTACACCAGACACATACAGAAAAGATGTGCACTAGTCTCCAGATGCATTGCAGCTGCAATCTTTTATTGGGGTTGTGGAATGCAGTGAATGTTCCAGTCACTGTTGACTCGTGATGATTACCTGGATTGAGCAAGATTTTAGAACAGCCCTTAAATAATTCCAGCCTCAGAAAGTCTATGTATTTAGTCAGTTCCTAGGATATGGCCTGATGAGTCAAGGACAACAGTGAAATTCAGCTGGATCTATCCAGCTCGTGCGAGCCGGTAGAGCTGGCGGCAGGAGGCTCCATCCACCCGTTGGGATGTCATCATGTCTCATTTTTGACCCTCTGCGCATGCGCAGGAGAGGCACACATGGTCACATTTCCGAACCAGTCGCGAAGGTAAGTGCATTTCACCACTGGTCAAGGACAAAGGTTAACAGTAATAACGGAATGCCCCGACAAGTAAAATCAAATATTTTTCTGCATTCCACATCTGTTTAATTACTAACCAAATTCCCCACTGAATAGCTGTGCTTGTAGCAGTCAGAGGTACCGTGTTTCCCTGAAAATAAGATCTATCCTGAAAATAAGCCCTAGCTTCATTTTTACACATACACCCAATATAAACCCTACCCCCAAAAACTGCCATAGTTAAGACCCTGCCCATTCTGTGTGCATGGGGTGGAATGAGGCGCACAAGTAAAAATTCAGGACCTGAGAAACAAGGTCCGGATTGATACACCTGTCGCTCCTGGCCTCCGTTTCGCCATCAGAGGCCCTTCTGGATCAATCTGGAGCTCTGCAGAGGCCTTTCATGAAGGCCTTTCATGAAGACCTCTGATGGCGAAACGGAAGCCGGGGTGACGTGTGCAAATGGCTACAAGTGGCCGCAGAAGAAGTGAGCTGACAATGGGTTCCTGGTGTCAGTGCTGCTGCCGTGAGGTGAGTCAGTAGAAGACACCCCCTGAAAAAAAGACCTGGTGCCTTTTTTGGTAGCAAAAAAAAAAAAAATAAGACCTTATTTTCAGAGAAACACGGTATGTATTTCACGAAGGGAGGCAACATACATGCACTACCTCTGCAATTTATTTAGTGATTGAGTTTCCAATATTGCTAGACGTGTGTATGCTACCAGAGCCTCCACCTGGGGGTCATCAGCCTGCATTGCTTGGCTGATGGCACCCCAAGGAGGCCCTCTCTGTGGGAGTGCACAGGTCGATGGGAGGTCTTCGGTGGCAGAAGGCGGTCTCGAAGATAACTAGGTCCTATGCCATGGAGCGCTTTAAAGGTGGTGACCAACACCTTGAAGCGAACCCGGAAGACCACTGGAAGCCAGTGCAGCTCGCGCAGGAGCGGTGTTATGTGGGAGCGCCATGCAGCTCCCGTAATTACCCGCGCGGCCACATCCTGGACCAGTTGGAGCCTCCGGGTGCTCCTCAAGGGGAGCCCCATAGAGAGAGCGTTACAGTAGTCCAGGCGAGAGGTAACGAGGGCATGAGTGACTGTGCACACGGAATCCTGATCAAGAAAGAGGCGCAACTGGCGAATCAGGCGAACCTGACAAAAGATCCCCCTGGCTTCAGCTGTCAGATGTTCCTCCAAGGACAGCTGCGTATCGAGGAGGACACCCAGATTGCGCACCCTCTCCAAGGGGGCCAAAGACTCACCCCCGATAGTCAGCTATGAAGTCAGCTGACTATATCGGGATGCCGGGAACCACAACCACTCAGTCTTGGAAGGGTTAAGCTTGAGCTTGTTCCTCCCCATCCAGATCCGTACAGCCTCCAGGCACTGGGACATCACTTCAAGGGCATTGTTGGGGTGGTCTGGGGTGGAGATGTACAGCTGGGTGTCATCAGCGTACTGGTGGTATCTCACCCCAAAGCCATGGATGATCTCGCTCAGCGGTTTCACATAAATGTTGAACAGAAGGGGTGAGAGGACCGACCCTTGCGGCACTCCACAGATGAGAGGCCTCGAGGTCGACCTCTGCCCCCCTGTCAACACAAACTGCGACCAGTCGGAGAGAAAGGAGGAGAACCACTGTAACACGGTGTCCCCCATCCCCAACTCTTCCAACCGGTGCAGCATGATACCATGGTATCAAAAGCCACTGAGAGTTCTAATAGGACTAGAATAGAGGAGCAACCCCTGTCCCAAGCCCTCCAGAGATCATCAACCAACGCGACCAATGCCGTTTCCGTGCTGTGGCCAGGCCTGAAACCCGACTGGAATGGATCTAGATAAGACGTTTCCTCCAGGAATTGTGGGAACTGTCGTGCGACCACACTCTCAACAACCTTCGCCACAAAGCAAAGGTTGGAGACAGGACAGTAGTTAGCCAATACTGCCGGGTCCAGGGAAGGCTTCTTGAGGAGAGGCCTCACCACCGCTTCTTTCAAGGCAACGGGGAAGTGACCCTCACTCAACGAAGCGTTGATAATTCCCTGGAGTCAGCCTTGTGTAACCTCCCGGGAAGCCAGTACTAACCAGGAGGGACATGGATCCAGTAAACATGTGGCTGCATTAAGTCTCCCCAAAATCCTGTCCATGTCATCCGGAGTCACAGAGTCAAACTCTTCCCAGATAACGCTCTCAAGACTATTCCTCGCCATCCTGCCCGGATCTACCCAGTCAGAGTCCAAATCCTGCCGGATCTGAGCGATTTTGTCATACAGATATCATCCGAAATCCTCAGCCCTGCCCTCCAGGGGGTCCTCCCGCACTCCTGGTTGAAGCAGGGAGCTGGTCACCCTGAACAGGGCCGCCAGACGATTCTCTGATGACGCAATAAGAGCGGAAAAGTAATTAGACTTCGACGCTTTTATCGCCACTAGGTAGGTCTTAGTATGCGACCTTACCAGTGTTTGATCAGATTTGGTGAGACTGGCCCTCCAACCGCTCTCCAGGCATCTTTTCCGGCGCTTCATCTCCCTCAGCTCCTCAGTAAACCAAGGAGCCGCGAGGGATCGGCACTGGGTCAGAGGCCACAAAGGCACGACTTGATCTAAGGCCCCGCTAGGGGCCCGATCCCAGGCCGCCACCAGGTCCCCGACCGAGTCATGTGCTAGAACCTCAGGAAATGGCCCAAGCTCCATCTGGAATCTATCAGAATCCATCAGGCGCCTGGTGGGGAGGTGTGGGGTGCTGGCTTTGTTGCTGGGAGAGGGTTGATTGCCTGTGTTGTTACATCTTGATTAGTTAATTAGTTGATGGAGTTGATGTTTGCAGATTAGTCACCCTGTGTGGGTGAAATGTCGCCAAGATACTCTCAATCTTACACGGGAAAAGACCCAAATACACCAAAACTTGCATACCTCTACCTGTGAAAATCTACGATGCAACTGACCATAAGATGCACCTAGGTTTAGAGGAGGAAAATAAGAAAAAAAACGTATTGGACGGAGCCTGAGAGGACCACAGATAGGTGTCCTCTCATGTGTCAGCTCTACCTATTGACTTCTGCACTGCGGAAAAGAGACAGAAGAGGTAGGCAATGACAAAGACAGAAGAGGCGGGTTTCAGCACTGTAAAAGGACCCCGCCTCCACAGCCCAGCTGCTATTCACCAAAGGACCGGCACTGATGCACCGACATTTCCACCCACTGTTGGGGGGAAAAGTCTGTCTTATGGAGCAAAAAATACGGTATATAGGCAAATATATTTCCAAATCAGTTAAATAGAAATTTGCATGATTTAAATTCATCTGTTTATATTACATTAGGTCAAAATTCTGCTTGGTTATTGTCCTTCACAAAAATCAACACATGACATTTTTTTCCCAAAGTTATTATGGGTAATCAGTATCATTTTATTGATGTTAAAATATTAATGTAGAATTCAATACAATAAATGATAAATGAAAGTTCTTAAGAAATAACTTTACTCATGTTAACATAATTTGAAATACCTTCCTAACATCTGAACTTTTGGGTTCTGTTGTCCAAGTAATAATTCGAGATACAGCCAGACGAGTTTCACTTGAATTTACAAAATCTCCTGGGTCCATCTGTTGTGCAAGTGTCTCTATGTATTTAAGGATTGCAACTTTCACCTGTAAAAATAAAAAGAATCAAATATATAGAAAAGTATAATATCTAGTGACAAACATATGAGAATGGAATTATTTTACTTGAGAACCACATAGTAATGCTAGTTGATGCTAATAGCAGCAATTCAGAAATATTATTTTTTAGAGCAACAAATCAGTGGATTGGATAAAAAACAGCATTTCAGTGAATTAGCTGATAGAACCTTGAGCAAGAATCCATATCAGTAATACCTGTATAATTCAAAAGCATATTTTGGTTTCAAAATGCAAAATAAATAATTCAAAGAACTTTAAAGGTTATGCGGCAGAAAGGCAAAGAATTACAGAAAATATTTATTTATTTATTTATTTATTTAATTATTTAATTAATTAATTAAAATTTATATACCGCCCTTCTCCCGAAGGACTCAGGGTGGTGAACAGCCAAAGGTAAAAAACATAGAATACAAAAATTTAAAAAGCAATTTAAAAACATATTAAACAATTTTGGTCCAACAATTAAAATACCCCATTTAAAATTAAAATTAAAATTAGGCAGTTGGAGAAGTTAGGCCAGCCCGGCTTGTTGAAATAAAAAAGTCTTGAGGGCCCGGTGGAAAGTATGTAAATCCAGAATCCTCTGTATCTCTGGGGGGAGCTCATTCCAGAGGGCAGGTGTCCCCACAGCGAAAGCTCTCCCCCTGGGGGCTGCCAGTTGACATTGTTTGACCGGCGGCACCCTGAGGAGCCTCTCTCTGTGGAAGCGTACTCGCCAGTGGGAGGCTTTCGGTGGCAGAAGGCAGTCTCGTAGGTATCCAGGTCCTAAGCCATGGAGCGCTCTAAAGGTGGTCACCAACACTTTGAATTGTACCCGGAGGACCACCGGAAGCCAGTGCAGCTCGCGCAGGAAAGGTGTTACATGGGAGTGCCATGACGCTCCCATAATCACCCGCGCGGCTGCATTCTGGACCAGTTGGAGCCTCCGGGTGCTCTTCAAGGGGAGCCCCATGTAGAGAGCATTACAGAAGTCCAGGTGGGAAGTGACGAGGGAGTGAGTGACCGTGCACAAGGAGTCCCAATCCAGAAAGGGATACAACTGGTGGATCAGGAGAACCTGATAGAAAGCCCCCTGGCCACGGCCGTCACATGTTCTTCTAAGGACAGCCGTGCATCCAGGAGGACACCCAAGTTGCAAGCCCTCTCCGTGGGGGCCAATGACCTGCCCCCAATAGTCAGCTATGAAGTCAGCTGACTATATCGGGATGCCGGGAGCCACAGCCACTCGGTCTTGGATGGGTTGAGCCTGAGCCTGTTTCTCCCCATCCAGATCCACATGGCCTCCAGACACAGGGATATCATGTCAAGGGCATCATTGGGGTGGTCTGGGCTGGAGATGTACAGCTGAGTGTCATCAGCGTACTGATGGAACATCACCCCGAAACCACGGATGATCTCACCCAGCAGCTTCACATAAATGTTGAACAAAAGGGGCGAGAGGACCGACCCTTGTGGCACCCCACATACAAGGCACCTCGACGTTGACCTCTGGCCTCCCCGTCAACACAAACTGTGACCGGTAAAGAGAGAAAGGAGGAGAACCACTGCAACACGGTGCCCCCCACCCCTAACCCCTCCAACTGGTGCAGCATGATACCATGGTCGATGGTATCAAAAGCCACTGAGAGATCTAAAAGGACCAGGACCAAGGAACAACCCCTGTCCCGAGCCCTCCGGAGATCATCAACCAATGCGACCAATGCCGTTTCCGTGCTGTACCTAGGTCTGAAGCACAACTGGAACGGATCAAGATAGACTGCTTCATTCAGGTACTGGGGAAACTGTCGCGCCACCACACTCTCAACAACCTTCACCACAAAGTGGAAGTTGGAGACTGGACGGTAATTTGCTAAAACAGCCGGGTCCAGGGAGGGCTTCTTGAGGAGGGGCCTCACCACCACCTCTTTCAAGGCAGCGGGAAAGCAACTCTCTCTCAAAGAAGCTTTGATAATCCTCTGGAGCCAGCCTCGTGTAACCTCCCGGGAAGCCAGCACCAGCTAGGAGGGACATGGGTCCAATAAACATGTGGCCGCGCTGAGTCTACCCAGAATCCTGTCCACGTCTTCGGGGGTCACCGGGTCAAACTCCTCACAGATAACACTCTCAAGACCTGCCTCCACCACCCCACTTGCATCTACCCAGTCAGAATCCAAGCCTTCCCGAATTTGAGCAATTTCTGTCATGCAGATACTGTACAAAATCCTCAGCTCTACCTTCCAAGGGGTCTTCCCGCACTCCCAGATGGAGCAGGGAGTGGGTCACCCTAAACAGGGCAGCCGGGCAGTTATCTGCAGACGCGATAAGAGCGGAAAAATAATTAAATTTTGCCATTTTTATCGCCACTAGGTAGGTCTTAATATAAGACCTCACCAGTGTTCGGTCGGATTCGGAAAGGCTAGCCCTCCAACTGCTCTCCAGGTGTCTTTTCCAGCGCTTCATCTCCCTCAGCTCCTCGGAGAACCAGGGAGCTAAGTGAGATTGGTGCCAGGTCAGAGGCCGCAAAGATACGACATGGTCCAAAGCTCCAGCAGCCGCTCTATCCCAGGCGGCTACCAGGTCTTCAGCTGGGTCGTGAGCCAAAGCCTCAGGGAATGGCCCAAGCTCCGTCTAGAACGTATCAGAATCCATCAGGCGCCTGGGGCGGAACCACCTAGTCGGTTCCGCCTCCCTGTGGCGGGATGTAGCGGTTTGAAGGTCAAGATGAAGGGGAGAATGATTTGACCATGACAAGGGTTCAATCACTATATCCCCTATATCTAAACCATTCAGCCACTGGCCAGAGATAAAAACCAAGTCCAGAGTGTGTCCCCCTGTGTGAGTAGAGCCATGAACTAACTGGGCCAGGTCCATGGCCATCATGGAAGCCATGAACTCCCAAGCCACCTCAGACGTTGGATGGCAGGTTGAAATCCCCCATAACCATAAGCCTGGGGTTATCAACTGCCACCCCGGCTATCACGTTGAGCAGTTCAAGCAGGGCCATCGCCATGTGGCAGGGAGCCAGGTACTTGATCAGCAAGCCCATCTGTACCCCATGACCCACTTCACAAAGAGGGACTCACATCCGGCTATCTGAGGTACAGTGGCCTTTCTGCATACTTCTAGGTTTTTTCTAAATGGAAGTTTTTTGATGCTAATTAATAAGCTACTTTTACATCTGAAATTCTAATATAATTTAAGGTGTGTGTAATTGAGAACAGCTTTAGGATCCTACAGATATCAAAAATATAGTAGTGCCTTAAAGTTAATGAGTTAATTGGAATTAGGATGGATTTTTGAATATGTAATTCTTAAAGTAGGCAAAGTAATCTAACCTAAAGTAGTTTATTGAAACTGTATTTGAGACTACCCATTTTAAGAGAAAGTTAAAGAAAATAATGTATCACTTTAAAGAAAAACTCTGTGTTAAAAAGAATGTTTATAAAAGAAAAAAATATATAATTCTATAAGGATAGTTTGGAGGGAGGGAGGGATCTAAATGCAATACTGAAGTTTAAAGTTTGTATGTTAAGCATTCAAAGAAAAAAAATACACTAGAAAGTTTTGACTTAAAAAGTGTTTTAAAAACATTTAGCATTTTTAAAAAAGGGTGAGGGAAAAAAAGAGAGGTTTTTTTTTCTTTCTTTCAGTAAGGTCAAAGAATTATAAAGAATACAATGAATCTTGTTAATAAAAATGGTGACAGAGACAAAGATTATTAGGTGCAAATAGACAAATATATTATTTCCATAGCAAGGAAGCTAAAGCAGGAATGATTAAATTGATTATTTTATTCAAAGAGGAAAATATATTTTCACTTGGATATCACTTCTGGATTTTGTGCTTGTGATGAAAAAAAAAAGAAACTGACTTGTTGATCAGAAAGATTTGTCATTATAGAAATGGCGTAATGGTGTTATAGTGTTGAGGATGGAGTGTTTTTATTTTGTACGGTGCTAAGAGTCGGAAATCAATGTCTTTTTTTCCTTTCTTTCTCCTCTTTTATATAATAAAACAAATACAAATTTGAGAAAAAAAAGGAAATAAAAATTATAATGGAGTCAAGGTGGTGCAGTGGTTAGAGTGCAGTACTGCAGGCTACTTCAGCTGATTGCTAGCTGCCAGTTTGGCAGTTCAAATCTCATTTTCTGAGTCAGAAGGTTGACTCAGCCTTCCATCCTTCTGAGGTGGTTAAAATGAGGACCAGATTGTTGGGAGCAATATGCTGACTCTGTAAACCGCTTAGAGAAGGCTGTAAAAGCACTATAAAGCGGTATATAAGTGCTATTGCTATTGCTATAAAAATATAGTAGTGCCAAAAATAGATGTCCTAGCACCATAAGCATATACAAGTCTGTAATGATTTTTTAAAAAGATTATGGGTTTTTAGATAATTTTAGCAACAGTTTTCACCCAGCTGAAAACTGGAATATATCTGGAATAGATACAGAATGGAATGCATCAATAAGCTTCTAATATTTTTGAATTAAATACATATAAAAATAATTTCTCTTATGCATCTGTTTACTGGACAGAAAAGATTTAATTCTGGTATATAAATTCCTTTAAATATTCTGCTAAAATGATCCAATAAGTCCTTTTCCTTTGCATACATATTATGAATGTTTAATTTCTGAGAGACATAGATGGGAAACCCATTTGCAGCAACACCAAGACTCAAAATATAATTATCTTTTCCATATGAAACATATAAATTATTCATATCAATTTCTTACATGACTGTTCTTTTTTTTTAAATTGGGTTTTAACAATTAAACAATTCTTATTCAACTCTTGTGCATGACTGTGACCATTTACATATCATCACACTTATTTTCTTCTATACTCTTCTATACTCTATATAATTTTACAGAATCTACTATGTGTTATTTCCCTTTTTTTCTATCGTCAATCCAATTATACCATTTCTCCCCTATTACGTAAAAGTCCAAATCCATCAGTCCTTTCAGTTCCAATGTCATTTTATCCATCTCGGCGCAATCTAATATCTTTCTAATTATTAAATCTTTAGAGGGTATGTTTGAACTTCTTCAGCATTGCACAAATGCCAATCTTGCCACCATTTGTCGAGGGTCAAGGACCTCCTTGACTCAAAGCCATATGTGGAACTATGACAGGGGAGGGGGGGCTGACGCCGAATATCCAGGACAAGACCACAGCAGCAGCGCACGGTGAAGGGGTGTGTGATGCGAATAGGCAGATACATACACAGCGGTGTTGACGGGTGATGGACGGGGCACGGAAAGGGGGGATCCGGACAACGAGCAGCCAGAAGTATGGTGCCGGTGACCTCATAGGCAAGCGCCCGGGGCCCTGGCTGATGACAGCATCATCCTGTGACCACAGGGGGTTGTGCGAGCAGCGGATTCGAATGATTAGCAGCTGTAGCCGCTCACACGCCCTATAAAGCCGAGAGGGTGGATCAAACAGTCAACTCTGACTTTAGCTACCAATTGGTTCCAGCGTTTCCTGTAAGCTGCCACGTATCCGTGATTAAACTGGGTTTTGATTACCATTTCCCCTGTGTGCGTGGTGTATAGCCCAGCGAAGTACAGGCGGTTCCAGAGACGCTGAGACTGTTGTCATATGTAGAATAATATATGTTGTTGTTTTTTCATATTTCTTTTTCATTATTCCTAGAAGAAACAATTCTGGTGTATATTCTATCTGGAAGCCTGTTACTTCCTGTATCCAACTATGTATTTTCATCCAATATTTTTTTTGTTTTGGAGCATAACCACCATGTGTGAAAGAAGGTACCTTACTTTTGTCCACATTTCCAACAATTGGGGTTTAAATTTGGATATATTTTTGCCAGTCTAGATGGTGCCAAGTACCAACGGTAAAACATTTTATATTGATTTTCTTTTGCCAATCTGGTTAATTTATAATTTTTGTTCCAAATTATTTCCCAATCTTCTAGTTCGATATTATGTCCAATATTCCTAGCCCAGCTATCATAGCTTCTTTTACTATGTCTTCAGCTCTGTAAAATTCTAGTAAATAATTATAAATTTTGGTTATTAATTTTTCATCTGGGCCAATCATTATTTTATCTAATTGTTTTAGTAGAATTTCAATGCCATATTCATGTTTATCTTTTATATATCTTAATTTTAATGGTAGATAAGGCTACGAATCTATATTTATTCCATTCTTCCAATTTTTACCTACTTTTTAGATTCCCCTGGTTATCTAAAATTTTGCTGTATTTTACCATTTTATTTAAATTCAATGTGTTAGGATGGATCATTGCTTCCATTGTTGAAACCCAATTAGGGATTTTTATATAATGTTTTTTCTTAATTTCATGCCATGTTTGCATTAGAGCTTCTCATATTCTCCATTGTGGGTGGAGACAGCAGCCAGGCATGGGTTGTACTCGTCGTGTTCAGATTGAAGGACTGAGTCTGCCATAGTTGTTAAGTCCCACCTTATTGCTAGGGGCTTCTAGCTTTTGACTCAGTCCTTCAGACTGGACAGGCGTGTGTGACTGTTTCTCTGCTTCGTGACTTCTTATTTCCTTAGGAATTTGGACTGTGTGTTTTGCTCTTCTGACTGTGAGTGAAACAGCTGATCCATTTTGTGGATTGTGCCCTTTTTTCCCTGGCAGCTCACTTCGGCTTGACTGCTTGGGGTGGTTTTTTTTTCTCCCTAGCTCCCTGTATTCTATCATCTGTTTTTTCCCCTCTGTTGAACAGGAAGGCATTCCGGAATGGCGTGGAGCTTCGCGCTCCTGGGGGGAGCTAGCTGTTGGATTTCGTGGCGTTTCGTGCTTCCACTAGCCGAGGCATTACATGGAGCTTCATGCTCCCCTAAGAACTTGTCGGGTGGCCTTGGGGCAGTTCTGGCCTTTTATTTACAAGCAGAGCTTTGCGCTCCCCTCTGCTTGAGTGAGTGGCTCTCCTTTGAGCTTGTAATTGACAGTTGCCACCTGACGCATTATCGGCCGAATGGAGCTTCGTGCTCCGGTTTTTTGCCAGTCTGCCTTGGCAAGAGCATCACCTTTGCTCAGACCAGACTGGGCCCGCCCGTACCTAGGGGCAGTGAACTTTGGTATGTCCCATGCCTGGCTGCTGTCTCCACCCACAATGGAGAAGGGGCGTTGGTCTTACCTGACACGCACCTTCTTGTTGGGTGGAGACAGCAGCCAGCCCCACCCTTTGTCAGTCTGGTCTTCATTGCTAACTCTTTCATTTCTCCCATATATTGGGTCTGTTTCTTCGTCTTCGCCAAAAGCTGGAAGACCCTAGCAACAAGGGCAGGACTTAACAACTATGACAGACTCAGTCCTTCAATCTGAACAGATGAATACAACCCATGCCTGGCTGCTGTCTCCACCCAACGAGAAGGTGCGTGTCAGGTAAGACCAATGACCCTTTTATTTGAAAAATATTTGAATGAGATTTGTTCTCTGTCCCATAGGAAGGCATGCCATCCTTTTTAAAAATCATGTCCTTCCAATGTGAGTAATCTTTTATTTCTCAAGTTGATCCATTCTTTAATCCAAACTAGAGTTGCTGCCTGATAATAAAGTTGCCAGTCTGGGAGCCCTAAGCCACTTCTGCTTCTACTGTCCTGAAGGTCTCATAATTTTATTCTTGCTTTTTTCTTCGCCCATTTAAATTTTGTTGTAATTTGATTCAGTTCTATAAAAAATTTCTTATCTAATTTTATGGGAATGGTTTGGAAAAAATATAACAATTTTGGAAGAATATTCATTTTAATCGTTGCAATCCAACCTAGTAAGGACAGATTTAATGCCCCCCATCTTTCCAGATCAATTTTAATTTGTTGCATAAGTAGGTGTCTTCTTTAATTGAAGAACACCTCGCTGTCAGCCAAATTCCTAGGTATTTAACTTTTCTCACATTCTGTAATCCTAATTTTCCCCCAAATCTCTTTCCTATTGTATTGTTAATTTTTTTTATTGAAAAAGTTTTAAAAGTTTTACATACATTTTCTCCCCCCTCCCCAACCGCCCCCCCGACTTCCCAGAGCAAATACAAAATAAAATAGAATACAGCTCAAATTCTCTAAAACTCCATTTCACACTTATCATAATCAATAAACAAATAGATAAAAGGAAAGCAAGTCTTCTTTCTTCTTATTCCATCTAATTCAACAAAATTAATATCCATTCATAATTACAACAGCTAATAAAACAGTTAAGGATTACCTAATTAAACCTATCTTTACTCAATTTAGCTATTTAATGCTTAACAAATTATTAGGTCTATACAATTTAACAAGATATTTTATAACTTTTTTCATTGAAAACAAAAGAGAGAGAGAGAGAAAAAAAAAGAAACCCTCATTCAAAAACCCCAAATTTAAAATAAAATGTTATATAAACTCTTCCGTCCTCCACTTTTAAACCATAAAGGTCCAATTATAATTAAAGCACTTAATAAAAAATAATTTTTTTTGAATTAAAAAAATAATAATCAAACCTCTTATTAGTTTATCAATACATAATTAACAAATCAGCTAAAAACATCATTTATTAACTATATCAAACGTTTAAATTCTTCATACTAGATTAAACCGGTTGCTAATCTTCTTGTCTTCACATCCTCCAACAGCATTTAGAATATCTTCATTCATTTGCATCTACCCACCTAAATAAAAATTGCTTCTTTATATAAAAAAACCCCCCGAGTGACTTTATAATTGTATTTGAAATAATATCCATCAAATCCAGTCAGAAATTAGATTAATAAATTCATCAAATGTGTTAGGGAAACCACCAGATCAACTGCAGTTGCCCTAGGTCCATAGTCCTTTTGCCTTATATTTATTACCATCAGTCAGGAGACTCCAATTTACTATATTCAATAAAACTTCTGCAATTGCCATTAAATCCAAATTTATTGCAATCCTTAATAAAATATTCCAAATCATTCAAGTCAGGGCATATTTTACAGCCCAACCCACCAGCATTGCAGTGATCTGTTTATTCTTCTCAAAATAATCCAATACCGCTGTAGGTTGCCTCCTCATCGTCGCTCATCGCTTAGATAACTGGCATTAAACTGCTGTCTGTTTTTTTCCCCACAAGTTCAAAATCTTTAAACTGCTAAACAATACTTTTTAAGGACCATCATCTCATCAAGCAGGGTTAGTTTCCATTTTTCCAATCTTTCTTTTTTCCTTTTTACGAACTTTCTTTTTAACTTTGAACCCTCTGCCTTTTTTAACTCCAGTAAAATTTTGCAATTTTTGGGATTGCATAATATAAAATTTTTGGAGAAATATAACTTCTTTTGGAAACAGCTCTTTAAATGCAGATTGGTTTTTATAAGAAAAAATTTGTGTAACCACAATCTCATCAGCTTCCCAGATTTCTTCCTTATTCTGCACAGCCTCCATCTTTCTCTCCTCGGTGATCTGTTGTACTTTTCCTTCTCCCAGCTCTTCGTTCAATCCCCCACTGCTAGATTGCAACTCAGTATTTCCATGTGTTTCATTGTTTCCAGCTTGAAAAGCTTGAAATATAGTATCAATTCTTTTCAATAAAGCAGAGGTAATTGAGCTCAAAGCTTCCTCAAAGTCAGACCATTGAGGGTTAATTAACCCTCCTTTGTTTTCTTTGCTTTCAAAAAGACCAGCCATCCTGCCCCCCTTCTTCCTTCCCTTCCAGAAGGACGGGGAAAAAAAAGAAGAAAAAAAATAATTTGCATTGCTGCTTCAGTTATTCCTTTCTTGTTTCATCCACTTTTCAAACAGGAGTTTTACGTTTCAAACAGGGGCTTATCAATAATTACTTTTAAGTTTCACTTCTTCACGCCCCATTAAAACTCAAACGCCATCTTGCTTTCACTTTCAGCTTAAAAAAATTCTTTTAAAGAGAGTAAATCTTTGGAGTTAAAAAGAAAAAAAATACTTGCTGTTTCATTCATGCTGCTTGTGCTCCGCCAGATTTATTTATTCAGAAAGTAGTTGTTTAAAGTTAATTACTGGGATGGTAACGACATCTAGCTCTGCAAAGCAGAGGCATCCAGGGTCCGGAGTACTGACAGGCTTAACGGGGAGCTCTCATCTTCGAGCGCCAGATTATGGGTAAAATCTGGCACTCTCAGGGAGCTCTACCCCACCTGTCTACTCACCTTCCCCCCTCATACCAGGGGGAAAGTTTCCAAACCGCAAGACAGCTGATAGTCGCTGTTCTTTGCAGTTCTACGGAGCCCTGGGCTGGCACTTCAAAAAGAAGCGTCTAGCGATGTCGCTGTCCCAACGGAAGCCGTATTGTTAAATTTTTGACTAACATTTTTGTTTTTGCCTTGTTAATTTTAAGGCCCGCTACTTCCCCATATTTTTCTATTTCCCGTAATAATATTGGTCCTGTTTCCTTTGGGTCTTCCAAAAATAATACCAAATATCTGCAAATGCCATTAATTTATATTCTTCTGTTCTAATTTTGGTTCCCCTAATCTCTGGGTTTGCTCTTATTTTCATCAATAGCGATTTTAAAGTCAAAATAAAAAGCAGAGGTGACAGTGGGCATCCCTGGCGGACTCCTTTCTTTATTTCAAATGTTTTTGTAATTTCTCTGTTTATTATTATGTTTGCTTTTGAGATGAATAAATTGCTTCAATCATTTGTTCAAATTTGTTGCCGAATTTCATTTCTCTAATTTGACTAACCATATATTTCCAATTTAAATTATCAAATGCTTTTTGCGCATCCAGAAAAACAAGGGCAATTTGTTTCTCTGGATGCGCCTTGTAATACTCTAATATGTTCAATACTATTCTTGTGTTATCTCTAATTTGTTTAAAAGGGAGAAACCATTTTGGTTAGAGTGAATAATCTCATTCAGTATTTCTTTCATCCTTCCTGCTATGATAGCCATAAAAATCTTGTAGTCTGCATTCAGAAGTGAAATTGGCCTGTAGTTCTGAATTTGATTTGGGTCGGTATCTTCTTCCATAATCACTGTGATATATGCTTCTCTCCATGAAACAGGGATTTTTGCTTCTAACAGGATCTCGTTATACAGTTCTAAAAGAATGGGTTCTAATAGTTGCCCCATGTCAAATTGGTATTGTTTCACGTATTTAATGTTTTTAACGTGTTTTGCTTGGAACTGATGGAACTTTGGGTGGTTGATTTGAATATTTGGTTGGGAGTAATAAACATTTTTATTGCATTATTGATTGTATTAAGAAAGGAGACAATTGAATGGTATAAATCAATGCTGTAATATCTGGTGGATGTAAGTTCCCTATGATCGGCTGAAAGACTTGAACTCTAATGGTAAACTTTTGAGCTTTTACACATCTAAAACATACCCTAAACAGGGGGCCTAGTTCACTAGGAAATTGGGGTTTGCGGTGGTGATAGTCATTACCTTATGGGAAATTATGCAACATGTGCGGGTAGGAATGGGAACTTTGGCTGTATTGCCTAGTTATCCTATAACATGACAGCAGCTGTGTTTCCATACCGAACTTGAGCACCAATATTCCCTGATGCAGACACCACTAACCCTGATAGAAACTACAGGTGATGCTGTGATTTGTATTAAATCATGGTGTACCTTTGGGGAAATACATATGAAATAGTTTCCCAGTATAAGGATCTTTCAAATAGAATGGAATCTTATACAATCAATGCACTGATAGATATGGTAATTATACTCCTTCTTATAAGAAGTTTAGGAATATAGAGGAAGGGCTACATTTACCATATATTGAAGTGATAGCTCCTCCAAACTTATGTTTTTATGTGGAAATATAGCATTGGCTAAAGTACCTTTTATATGGAAGGGTAGATGCACTGTTGGATATCTTAAAGCACCAACACAGTATATTAGACAAGTGAGAAAACCATGTAAGAAGGAAGGGAATATTTTCTTGGACCTGATGAAAGTAGCTCTCAACAGTTCATCCTTTTGTATAAAAGGGGAGACTACAGTCTCCGATATAATGTCCACATGTTTTGTTGGGGTGCCAGTCCCTGGTAAATTCTTATTTGAGGAGGCATAAATAACCATAGAATCTATTAATTATAATTTATGACAAGTGATTTGGGAGTCCGCAAAAGCTACTAAATGGACTAACCAGAGGAAATTGGTAATTGAAGTGAAAACTATATTACCATCTTATGATTATGTGGTATATAAACATCCTGAGAAAAAACAGGAGAAAGTAATATATGTTCCTGTGCCTACTGAGCATGTGTTTACCTGTTCTGAGGTGGAAGACATAGACACTATAGGACAGGTGTTATATCTGCCTAGAGGATGGTTTTTTATTTTGTGGGTTATATGCTTATGCGTACGCACCTGCATATGCAATAAGTGGTCCTTGTACAATTGGATGTCTGACTACCGTAATGGCAGTTGCACGCTTTAAGACATAAATCAGAAAACAGAATTCTACTATGAAATGATGAATACTAGTCTCTATCATAGTAACCGTGTGCCCCACAAAGTTCCCAAAAAGGTAGCAACACATGATGGTACGTTGGAAACAGTAGATGAATCACATGTGCAAGAACATGGACATGTGGAAATACCAAAGCGGGAAAAAGAACCACATTTAATTATATATGCTCCTGTAAAACCTATACAAAGGCATATAACACCAATAGAATCTTATGATCATATGAAAGACAGAACATATAGGGGAATATATGGGGTAAGAGAGCTACATTACTTGAAGCATTTGATGCAGGATGTAATGATATCGAATAAAATTCAAGCCGGGCTTTGGGAATGTTTCCCTGGATGGCTATACATTATAACCAATTGCATATTGGACATCTTGCCTGTGCTTTAGCAAAAAGCATAAATGAAATATCATCTGCTATTGCTGCACTGGCTGATGAGATAGGAGAAATCAGAAAATCTCTATTACAAAATCGTATGGCTATAGACTATATGTTGTTAAGGATGGGATATGGATGTGAGGAATTCCACGGTATGTGTTGCTTTAATATATCAGATAACTCACAATTTATCGAGTCTAAATTGCAAAAATTGCATAATATCATTACATATTTAACACATATAACAGAAAACACTGCTTTTAAAGGAATCTGGGATTTGTTAACTTTTTGGTTGCCTAGCTTTGCTTGGTTAAAGGACCTATTTGTAGGTATCGTTATCATTATAATCATATGCCTTATCTCCTTTATGTATATTGAATGTGCACCTGTATGTTGTAACTGTTGGAAGTATTGTTATCAAGTAACTAAACCAAAGAAAACAAATGAAGAATCAAGAGCGAGCTTAGGAAGACAGGAAGTATCCATGTTACAAAACATACAAGTTGATTTACAGGAATAAAACTGATAAAAAGGAAAAAGGAGGATAATTTTTTTTAAATCTCACATTCTATTAGGTTTAATTTATGTTTTACTAATGTTACTTCTTCAATTAGTTGTACATCACCTGGCCTTCTTTGAAACCTTTTTTTCTAGCTGTTCTAATTCTTTCACTAAAATATCCTGCTGTTTCCGTTTTTCTTTATTTCTTTTTGCCATATATGCTAGTTATTCCTCTTGTATGTGTTTTTATTGTGTCCCATAGGTTCTGCAAAGAAGTGTGTTGTTTATTATTTATCTCTAGAAATAATTCCTGATTAATCTTTTGTATGTATTCCTTCTCTTGTAGTATCTGTGGGTTTAATGTCCATCTTCTGATTTTCTTTTTTTTAACCTTTCCATATTATTTTCATGGGGTTATGATCTGCCCAAATGTTTGGGAGAATCTCTACATTTTCTACTTCTTTACTTAGTTCTTTACTTGTTCATATCTTATCTATTCTTGAGAAGGACTTATGGGGGTTGGAATCAAAAGTATTTTTTTTCTCTTTGGGGTTTAATGTTTGCCATATATCATCCAAGTTTAATTCTTCCGCCATATCGAAAAAAGTTTTCGGTAATACATTCCTTCCCCTCCCTTTTTCTTCTCATTAAAATAATCCTTTTTTCTATCTATTATCCCATTGTAGTCTCCCACAATACATATACATTCTGTTTTGTTAATTTTGTATTTTTTTCCTTTTCACCTGGTCATTCAATCCATTTACATTTATGTTTATTGACAGTAATTTAGTTTCTTTCTCTATTGTCTTAATTGTCTGCTGGTCTCTGGTTTTTGTTTGCTCTTGTAATTCTTTGTGGTCTGATACTCGTACTCCTTTCTTCATTTCGATTCCCCTTCTTTGTTTTGGCTTCTTCTTCCACATCTTTGTCCCCGGATTCTTGTCTTTGTTCTTCTAAGCTAGGTGTTTCCAATCTCTCTTTACTGCTCGAATCTTCCTCTATCCCCATCAGTTGATCATATAGTTCTTGGGCTTTATCTAGATCATCGATTTTAATTTGTTTGCCCTGCACACCACCTTGCTGACCCTTGGGCTTCCCCTCTGTTTCGTGTAGCTCTTCAAGCCTTCAACACGCCTTCGAAGGGTTTCCCAACACAAAAGAAACAGAGTCAAAGAGCGGAGCTTGCTCTTTTCCCTCTGAGCTGCCCTGACAGCATCACCGGAAGTCCCTAATTTCTTACATGACTGTTCTAACAATTTTGTCTACTTGCATCAAAAAATTCCTCAAATATAATCTTACAGATAAGACATCACTAGTTCAAGGCAAAATTATTTACAATAGTAACTTTTTGGTAACTTGGAGCCATCCACTACAGAGAAGTTGTCCTACGTGCTGCTGGAAGAATTTATTTATTTAGCATATGGTACAGTGGTGGGTTGCCCCCGGTTCAGACTGCTTTGCAAGAACCAGTAGTAAAACCAGCAGGAGGCCCCGCCCACCACCCCAGATGTCATCATCGGCGATCCCGTTGCGAACTGGTAGTAAAGGTGAGTAGAACCCACCCCTGGTATGGCATATAATATATAAACAATTCACCTAGATTAGTAAACACAATAAAATATAAAAAATATTTTGGGGTGCACTAAATATAACTGAAATCATTGTAATGAGTAAAACAATCTGAGAAGACTGTTGCTCTTATGCCTTGTATACAAGTTATCTATAGGTTTCCAGCTGATTGTTGTTAGAAACAAAATAGTGGACTAGATGATCAATTCAATTCAGCATGTTACTTTTTAAAGAATAGATATTCCATAATAAATATGTATGTATATATATCTATATCTATGAACAATAATTTTGCTAAATGTAATAATGAACACAGAATAAGTTTATTTTCAGAGATATGCAGTTTTGGCACAAATAATCTAATTAAAAAAAACAATGTAGTCCTTACATACAATTTGTTGTTAGTTGCGAAGTCTTGTCTGACCCATCATGACCCCATGGACAACGTTCCCCCAGGCCTTCCTGTCCTCTACCATCCTCTGGAGTCCATTTAAGCTCACGCCTACTGCTTCAGTGATTCCATCCAGCCACCTCGTTCTCTGTCATCCCGTTCTTCTTTTGCCCTCAATCTTTCCCAGCATTAGGCTCTTCTCCAGTGAGTCCTTCCTTCTCATTAGGTGGCCAAAGTATTTCAGTTTCATCTTCAGAACCTGGCCTTCTAAAGAGCAGTCAGAGTTGATCTCCTCTAGGACTGACCGGTTGATCGCCTTGCAGTCCAACTGACATGCAGGAGTCTTCTCCAGCACCATAGTTCAAAGGCCTCAATTCTTTGGCGCTCAGCCTTTCTTATGGTCCAACATTCACAGCCATACATTGCAACTGGGAAAACCATAGCCTTGACTATATGCACTTTTGTTGTCAGGGTGATGTCTCTGCTATTTAGTATGCTGTCTAGATTTGCCATAGCTTTCCTCCCCAGGATCAAGCGTCTTTTAATTTCTTGGCTAAAGTCCCCATCTGTGATGATCTTGGAGCCCAGGAAAATAAAATCTGTCACTATCTCCATTTCCCCCCCATCTATTTGCCAGGAACTGAGAGGGCCGGATGCCATGATCTTAGTTTTCTTAATGTTGAGTTTCAAGCCAACTTTTGCATTCCCTTTCTTCACCCTCATCAAGAGGCTCTTTAGTTCCTCTTCACTTTCTGCCATTTGAGTGGTATCATCTACATAGCTGAGGTTGTTGATATTTCTCCCGGCAACCTTAACTCCAACTTTTGATTCATCTAGCTCCACCTTTCTCATGATGTGCTCTGCATATAAGTTAAATAGGCAGGGTGACAGTGTACAGCCTTGCCAGATTCCTTTCCCAATTTTGAACCAATCAGTGGTTCCGTGTCCAGTTCTCACTGTTTCTTCTTGACCCGCATACAGGTTTCTCAAGAGACAAATAAGATGGTCTGGTACTCCCATCTCTTTAAGAATTTGCCACAATTTGTTGTGATCCACACAATCAAAGGCTTTAGCATAATCAATGAAGCAAAAGTAGATGTTTTTCTGGAACTCCCTAGCTTTCTCCATAATCCAGCATATGTTGGCAATTTGATCTCTAGTTCCTCTGCCTCTTCAAAATCCTGCCTGTACTTCTGGTAGTTCTTGATTCACATACTGCTGGAGCCTAACTTGTAGGATTTTAAGCATAACCTTACTAGCATGTGAAATGAGTACAATGGTGCGATAGTTTGAACATTCTTTGGCATTGCCTTTGTTTGGAATTGGAATATAAACTGACCTTTTCCAATCCTGTGGCCATGTTAAGTTTTCTAAATTTGCTGGCAAATTGAGTGTAGCACTTTTACTGCATCGTCTTTTAAGATTTTGAATAGCTCAGCTGTAATACCGTCACCTCTACTAGCTTTGTTGTTGCTCAGATTTCCTAAGGCCCATTTGCCTTCACATTCTAGGATGTCTGGCTCAAGGTCAGTGACTACCCCATCGTGGTTATCAGGGATGTTAAACTCGTTCTTGTATAATTCTTCTGTGTAATTTTGCCACTTCTTAATCTCTTCTGCCTCTGATAAATTCCTGTCATTTTGGACCTTTATCATGCCCATCTTTGCATGAAACGTTCCCTTCATATCTCCAATATTCTTGAAGAGATCTCTGGTCCTCCCTATTCTATTGTTTTCTTCAATTTCTTTGCACTGTTCATTTAAGAATGCATTCTTATCTCTTCTAGCTATTCTCTGGAATTATGCATTCAATTGGGTGTATTTTTCTCTTTCTCCCTTGCCTTTCGCTTCCCTTCTTTCTTCAGCTATTTGCAAAGCTTCCCAGACAACCATTTTACTTTCTTCTCTTTCTTTTTCTTTGGGATGGTTTTAGTTACTGCCTCTTTTTTTTTTTAAAAAGTTTTTTTATTTTATACACAAACAAACATTTAATACATCAGTCCTTCCTTCCATGCGACATCTCGGTGTTTGCTCCATGACTTCATCTTTTTGTAGCTTCTTCTGTCTTCATTATCTCCAAAGGTACAATATCCTAATTATACCATTTTTTTACATGACTAATGATTTACTTGTCTATATCTCTTTTCTAACCAATGATAAAATTGATCCCATATCTTAAAATATTCTGAATCCTCTCTTTCTTTAATAATCAAAGTTAATCTATTCATTTCTGCACAGTCTAAACTTTTTTTAATTACTTCTTCTTCCAAAGGTATTTTCTCTGCTTTCCAATTTTGTGCAAAAACAATCCTTGCAGCTGTTATTACATGTATAATCAAATAATCATTTTCTTTACAAATTTTCTCAGGGAGGATACCTAGTAGGAACAGCTCTGGTTTTAAATTAATACGTTGTTGTGTCATTTCTTCCAACCATGTCTTGATTTTATTCCAATAGTTTTTAGCTTTGGACATGTCCACTACATATGGTAATAAGATCCTGGTAACTGGTGACATTTCCAACATTTAGTTGATTTGTCTTTAAACATTTTTGCCAGTTTCTCAGGGGACATATGCCATCTGTAAAACATTTTATATTGATTTTCTTTATATGCAGTGGACATTGTTAGTTTATAATTCCTTTCCCATAATTTTTGCCATTTATCTAAGTCAATTGAATATCCAAAATTCTTTGGCCAAGCTATCATTGTTTCCTTTACTTGTTCTTCCTCTAACTCAATGCCAAGTAAAAAATTATAAAATTTTAAAATTAATTTATCTTCTGTTCCTGTGAGTATCCTGTCTAACTCTATCTTTTCTAAATGAAATCCATGTAATTTAGCATCTATTTCATATCCTGTTTGTATTTACATTTACATATACCAATCCATCTCAATCCCCTGTTCTTTTAGTTCTCATTTCCCCTTCAATTCCCCCTATCTGTTAATAACTCCTTATATCTAACAATATTTCTAAAATATTTCTAAAATAGCAATATATTTCTTAATTCAACCCATTCCTTCATCCAAGTCAATGCTGCTGCCTGGTAATATAATTTCCAATTCAGCAGCCCGAATCTTCCACGTAATATCCTGTAACATTTTTATATTTATTCTTGCTTTTTTTCCCCTTGCCATATAAATATCCTTATTATATTAAAATGTTGAAAATAAGTCTTTTCAATTTTTATCGGTATTGTCTGGAATAAAAATAATAGTCTTGGCAATATTTCATCTTTATTATTGCAACCCTTCCCATAAATGACAGTTGAAGATTTTTCCATTTCTCCAAATCTTTCTCAATTTGTTCTTTTAGTTTATAATAATTATCCTCTTTTATCGTTGCACATCTTGATGTTAAGCGTACTCCCAAATATTTGACTTTTTTTGCAACTTGTATATCTAATTTCTTTTTTATCTCCCTTTTTTGTTTTTCGGTAATAGTTTTCACCAAGATTTTCATTTTTTCTTTGTTTATTTTTAAACCAGAGACCTTCCCATAACTCTCTATTTGTTCTAATAACTTTGGGCCTCTTGTTTGGGATTCTTCTAAAATGAATACTAAATCATTAAAAAAAAAATTTTTTTTTTTATTTATATGCCGCCCTTCTCCGGAGACTCAGGGCGGTTTACAATGCGTTAAGCAATAACCTTCATACTTTTGTATATTTTATACAAAATCAGCTTATTGCCCCCACAAATCGGGTCCTCATTTTACCCACCTTAGAAAGGATGGAAGGCTGAGTCAACCTTGAGCCTGGTGAGAATTGAACTCACAGTAATTGCAGGCAGCTGGATGTTAAATGCTGCCTTAGTAGGAGGCATTCATCAGCAAAAACTTGCAATTTATACTCTTCTTTTTTAATTTTCATCCCTTTTATCTCTTCATTTCACCTAATATTTCTATTTAAAACTTCTAAAGTCAAAATAAACAACAATATGGATAAGGGGCATCCTTGTCTTGTACCCTTCATAATAGTAATATTGTCTGACATTTCCCTATTCATCATTATCTTGGTAGATTGTCTATCATAAATTGTTTTTATAGTATGTACAAATCTCTCCCCAAACTTCATTTTCTGTAATTGTTCTATCATAAATTGCCAGTTCACATTATCAAAAGCTTTTTGAGCATCTAAGAACATCATCACCATTTGTTTTTCTGAATGAGTCTCATAATATTCCAGTGTATTTAGAATTATCCTCATATTATCTCATAATAAATGTATATATTATTATATATTATTATATACATTTGTCAGGTAAAAAACCATTTTGATCTATATGAATAAATTCGTTTAATAGTCTTTTTAGCCTATTTGCCATTATTGAAGCAAAAATCTTGTAGTCCACATTTAATAACAAAATCGGTCTATAATTTTTTATCAATTGTAAATCAACGTCTTCTTTAGGTATAAATGTTACATAGGCCTCTCTCCATGAGTGTGGCATTCTTGCCTTCATTAGGAGTTCATTAAATAGTTCCAGCATTACATTACTCATCACTTCTTATAATGTTTTATATAGTCCCGCTGGAAGGCCATCCGGTCCTGGTGCTTTCCCATTTTTTTGTTTTTTAATGGCTTCTGTTAATTCCATCATTGTTATTCTTTCTTCTAACATTTCCTTGTATTGTTCAGTTATTTTAGGTAAATCTGAATTTTCTAAATCTTTTATTATCTCTTCCTCTGACATTCCTCTTGATAATAAAGTTTTTCATAATATTTTTGAATTATTATCTTCTTTTCTACATTTCTATAATGTAATTTCCCCTCTTCATCTTGTAAATGTTTTATTATTTTCTTCTCCTTCCCTTTCTTTCTTTCTTTCTTTCTTTCTTTCTTTCTTTCTTTCTTTCTTTCTTATTTATTATTTTATATGCTAACCATCTTCCCGGTTTGTTTGCATTTTCAAAGAAATTCTGTTTAGATGCTCTTAATTTATTTGCTAAAAATTCTTGTTCATTTAAGTTTATTTCATGCTTTTTCAATTCCAATCATTTCTTAATTGTTTTATTTTGAATATTTTTTTGGAACCCTTTCTCTAGACTTTTATAGTCCTCTTCCAATTCTTTCTATTTTTGTCTTTTCCTTTTATTCTTTTTTCCCAAATATGTTATTGCAAGACCCCTAATGTAAACTTTCATCATATCCCATACATTCTGAAGTGATGTATCTCCATTTTTATTTGTTTTGAAGAAAAACTCTAATTCTTTTTCCATAAACTGTTGGAAATCCTTTTCATTTAATATTGTTGCATTCAAAGTCCATCTTGTCTTTCTCTTTTGACCTTTCCATATTATTGTCATTGGATTATGATCCACCCAAATGTTTGAACCTATATTCACTTCTTGTATATTATCTATGAGTTCTGTGGACATCCATATCATATCTATCCTTGACCATTTGAATAAAATACCATGTCTATTTGAATAAAAAGTAAATTGTTTTTCTTTCAAGTGTTTTTATCTCCAAATATCTTGACTACTCAATTCTTTGATCACTGTGAAAAAGGATTTTGGCAATATTTTTCTAGACTTTTTGTTTATCTTCATTGTTTTATAGTCCAAATCCACATCTATTACTGCATAAAAATCACCCATTATACATAGGTATTCATAGTCCAGTTCTAATTTTTTCCTGTGTAATCTCCCATAAAATTCTTCTTGTTTATCGTTGGTGCATATACTGCTATCAAAGTATTTGTTTAAAATTCATTTTTATTTCCACCATCAAAATCCTGCCTTCTTCATCTTTGAAGAGTAATTTAGGTTCTAATTTTTCTTTAATATATAGAGCTACTCCTCTTTTACTTTGTATCAATGAAGTACTTCTCCGTCTATAGTTCTTCAGGCACTCTGTCTATCAGATCTAATTCCTTAAATTTATTTGTCACCTCTACTGTATATTCATCAGGGATATGATTTAGTTCATACCTGAGTGGCCTAGTGCTTTTCCCTACTTTCTGCAATTTAAATCTAAATTTTGCAATGAGAACTCATGATCTGAGCCACAGTCAGCTCCTGGCCTTGTTTTTACTGACTGATTAGAGCGTCTCCATCTTTGGCTGCAGAGCACATAGTCAATCTGATTTATGTGTTGACCGTCTGGTGATGTTCATGTGTAGAGTCATCTCTTTGGTTGTTGGAAGAGTGTTTGCTATAACCATCATATTATCTTGAAAGAATTCTATCAGCCTGTGTCCTGCTTCATTTTGTACTCCAGGGTCAAACTTGCCTGTTATTCTGGTTATCTTTTGGCTTCCTACTTTAGCATTCCAATCCCCCATGATGATAAGGACATCATTTTTTGCTGTTAATTCTATAAGGTGCTGTAGGGCTTCATAGAACCAGTCAATTTCATCCTCTTCAGCACTAGTGGTTGGGGCATCGACTTGGATTACTGTGATATTGAATGGTTTGTCTTGGATTCGAACTGAGATCATTCTGTCATGTTGGGGATTGTGTCCCAGTATTGCTTTTCCTACTCTTTTATTGATTATGAAGGTTACTCCATTTCTTCTGAGGGATTCTTGCCCACAGTGGTATATCTGATGGTCATCTGAATTCACTCATTCCTGTCCATTTTAGTTCGCTGATTCCTAAAATGTTGATGTTCAATCTTTTCATTTCTTGTTTGTCCAAGTCCAGCTTGCCTTGATTCATGGCTCTTACATTCCAGATTCCTAGGGAGAAAAAATCTTTACAGCATTGGACTTTCCTTTCACCACCAGATGCATCCACAGCTGAGCGTCCTTTCGGCTTTGGTCCAGTTGCTACACTCTTTCTGGCACTATTGGTACTAGCCCTCTGCTCTTCCCCAGTAGTATACTGGACACCTTCCAACTTCAGGGGCTCATCTTCTGGTGCCATATCTATTTTCCTTTTGATACTGTCCATGGGGTTTTCATGGCAAAGATATTGAAGTGGGTTTCCATTTCCTTCTCCAGTGGATCACATTTTGTCAGAACTCTCTGCTTTGACCTGTCCGTCTTGGGTGTCCCTGCATAGCATAGCTCATAGCTTCATTGAGCTACACAAGCCCTTTAGCCACAACAAGGCAGTAATCCATGAAGGGGTTACATACAATAGCCACTAAAAATCCCATTTTGAAGTTACTGCTGCTGCAGCACCCACACTGTCATTCACATTTGACTCACAGCAAGTGTACCACCACCACCCTTCATTTTGTCCTATTGGGTCACTGCAGGCCTTCAGCCTACTTCATAGTCCCATCATGCACTTTATAGTTTGAAGATCTCTGAAGCTCTGGTCCTCACCTCCTTTGCAAGTCACACCATCCCTCAGTGTCCCTAGTTGTGTGGCTAGATGTAGCTGCAAGGAATGGCAGGTGCTTCTGGGATGTACCTGCAGTCTGCTCTGCTTCCCTAATGCACTCTGCGTAGCACTGAAGAAAGCTCTGAAGTTTTGTGTAAAACTGCACAGATCTTGTTAAGACCACTTTATCCCTTGGCCATTTGGCTGCATACAGAAAGCAGCTGCCATTTTAGAGTAGCCACAATTCTACAAATCTGGAGTTCTGGAGATCTTCAAAAGGTCTATGATGGGTAATCGTAGAGAGGCAGGGTGGAGATGGGTCAAGTGGGATGGGAAGCAGGCCTAAGACCTGCAGAAAGTTATTGGGGTGGGATGCCTATGCATACCCTATGAGGGGAAAGTAGGTCCAAGAGCAGGGGGGATCTTGAAGGATGGGAGGTGGAGCATGGGGCTATCGGGGGAGGGGGGAGGAAGTATTGGTAGGCAGGCAGACTTTAGTGTGTGCTAGGCCTTTGGACCTCCCCTAAGGCAATTTCACATAGGTATCACATATGCAACCTTAATGAGAAGGCCCTATTACTGTTGAAGTCAAGGACTATGTGTATATAGATTCTTCAGTTGAGCAATCACCATATCCTATGTGCCAGCCTCCACCTTTTTATTGCTTGCTTGCTCGGCTGCCATTGTAACAGGGGGAGGGAGGAGCTGTTTGGATGTCTGGGAGGGGGGAAGTGAGCTGATGGAGAAAAGGGGAGAAAGTTATAATAACTCTATATACAGCAGTACTGAGTTTACCCCCTGTAAAGTAGCCTCTGGCCAAGACTTTGTGCCCATCCCAGAGTTACCTCAGGAAAACCCACAGATATCTTCTTTGGCTGAATGGATTGAACAGCTATGTGGTACTTGGTCCATAACACATAAGGTCCTGGACAAGGCCCACCAAGCTCATAAAGTTCAAGCTGATAAGAAAAGACTTCAGGGTAGGGATTATAAGGTAGGAGATAGGGTTTTCCTTTCCACCAAGTACTTACAAACTACTCAAAAGTCAAAAAAACTTGGGCCAAATACTTGGGTCCTTTCTCTATTGTATGCATAGTTAACCCAGTTACGATGCAATTAGAGCCTCCTAAAACCTTGCGAAGGATTCATCCGGTGTTTCATGTTAGTTTGCTGAAACCAGAGTGTTCGTCCCCTTTGCGTCTGGACCAAGAACCTCCTTCTGTCCCCATATTCATTGAAGGGGAACAGCATTTTGAAGTCAAAGAAATATTGGATTCGAGGAAACATCACGGTAAGGTGCAGTACTTGGTGGCCTGGAAACATTTTTCTTTAGCTCAGTTTGAATGGGTAAATAAGCGAGATGTTAGGGCTCCGAAGCAGCTGCAATTATTTTATTCCAAATATTCTGATAAACCTTAAACTTGGAGCTGTACTCATGTTCCTGGTTATGTATTATCTCTTTTCCCTTATTCTGTTTTTCTTGTAGGAATAATGTTTCTTCTGCAGGAGGGCCGAATGTCAGCCTCCACCTTTTTATCGCTTGCTTGCTCGGTTGCCATTGTAACGGAGGGAGGGGGGAGCTGTTTGGATGTCTGGGAGGGGGGAAGTGAGCTGATGGAGAAAAGGGGAGAAAGTTTTCCTCAGCGTTTTTTCTGCAGCTGGGAAGAGCGCTGATAACCACTCAAGGTCATACCAGGAGGATGGCACCATCGGAAGCTGTACCCCACATGACCCCTGGGGGAGATGTGGATTGGATAATCCTGACTGAACAATTGGGGGAGGGTTTTAAGGATGCTTTCTATATGTGATTTTCACGCCCATTGCCTCAGACTTTGCTTTTCTTTGGTTGCATTCAGTTCATACTCAGTAAAAGTACCTTTCTCTATGAAAATAGAGTTGGGGTTTTTCTTTCTTGAGTATTGAAAGGAGGCACACCTGACATATGTGATCAGTTTCATCCAATTTAAATCTCATCAGATAAAGGTAGTTATGTGAAAGTGCATAAAAGCATGACATAATGTAACAGTCCTTTCTCCTGTGTGAAAGGAAAGGTCCAAGAATGGGATTGACAATGTCCTTTCTGCGCAGAGACTGAGTCATCAAATTGCAGCCACGCCCCGTTGCCTCTCTCTCTCTCTCTGGCTCCAGTTTTCAACTCAGTCTAGCCCGAGAGAGATGTTTTGGAATTGGCTGGTCAATTGGACTGGATATTTTAAATCTTTCTTAGGACTCTCCATACACGAAAACCATCTGTAACATCTCAGCGGTATTTAAAGCACTTCGGGCAATTGCGGAAGGAGTGGTGGCTTGCTGCTGTGCATTTTCCTATTGCCAGCAAACTGGCTTTGACAGGCAGATTGTGCTGGCTAATCCAGGGCTCTGGCACAGCCGCCGACTGGCTTTGGGCTCCAGGGTACCTTGCCTTGGCTGGCTCCCCTTGGTTCATCTCAGACTGCCGCCTGAGCCGCGAATTTCCTTTGAAATTCTGGTTGGCTCCCCTGACTCATCCGTCGTGGCTGCCACCGCCTTCAGCCCCATTTTGATCATGAGCGGTGAGAGTCACTGCCTTGGGGATCCTAGGCACACTCTTGAAACTGCAGCAGCAGCAGCATTTGACTCAGAATTGCGCTGCCTAGTAGGGCTACAACAGCAAAATGGAGGATTGTTCCAAGCCTGCTGGTGAAAAAACTGACAGGGCAAAAGAACTGCTGCCAGGAAACAGGGATCAAAAGCCCCTTCTACCAAAAAGCCTTCAAAGGATGCTAGGAGAAGGCAAAAAGCCTTAGAAAAACAAATCTCCAGGGCTTCCCCACTGCAGGGGAAGCTATCAGATTACTCCTTGACAGCTCCTGAAGATTCCTGCCCTTTATTGCCTGAACAGTTAGTACTATCTAGCGCTGCAGTTCCACAGGCTTGGTCACCAGAGGACGCTAGTGAGTTATCCCCTCAAACAGTTCTGCATAGCAACAAGGAGAAGATTAGTGATCCTTTCTCCTGCATTGCTTCAGCAAGCTGCCAGCAGCCTTCCATTAGTGGAAACTATGCACCTGAAGCCATATTCATGCCCACGGCTGCTGGCCTACGCCCTAGTGAGAGCCTGGAGGATGATTTACCAGAAAGCTTAAAGCTTATTATTTAAAGCTTATTGTTAATGGCATTTCTGCTGGGTTACAATAGAAGCACCATCCGACATCCTGGGCATCCAACCTATCCATGCCTTTGCATCAGCAGGCCCAGTTCCCTGCAGACCTGAGATTGCTGCAGGCCCAGGGTTCTTCCAGTCCATCCTCAGGATATGATGAATCCTTCCTGGGAGAAAGCCAGAGGGAAATAGACCTCTCTGAGGGCGAGGGCCTAGTTCTGGACCCACCATCCTTTACAGGCCTATTTCCTCCTGCTTTATTTAAGTTTCTACTGCATTAAACAAGAGCCACTGCTCAGTTAGGAACGGAGCCAGCCCCACCAGATACACCCTTGGTGCCTCTGGATCAGGGCACAGGACTCTTCTCTGAGCCAATGGCAGAGCAGGAGGAGATTCCAACCCCCAGGCTCTTCCGGGATGTAGTACAAAAGCAATGGACTCACCCGGGGTCATTCCTCACCCCAAGTGGGAATGACAGATGTTTCTACAATATGGCCTCTGATTTCTCCAAGGCACTTCAGCTGCCAATAGTGGACAGGCCGATGGCAGTTCTCATCTCTCCCTCTGCTGTCCTATCTGGGGACATAGCAGAACGTTAAAGGCCGAGGACAAGCAATCTGAACTGTTCATGCGTAAAATGCACAAAGTGGCTGTCTGGGCAATCAAAGCAGCCATGGCTGCTTCATTTTTTAATCGTATCTCATTGCTCTAGTGTAGCCAGATGCAATCGAGAATACCACACGAGGCCCAGCTTCACCAGGACGTGAGTAAATTGATAGCTGCCACTCAATTCTCCATGGATGCCACTCCGTTAAGTATGCCTCCAGGGCCCTAACTTCAGCAGTCACATCCAGACGGATGCTGTGGCTCTGTTGGTAGCAAGCAGATGCCAGATCTAAATGAAGGCTGGCCTCTGCCCCTTACTCAGGTGTCACACAATTTGGGGAAGCCTTGGAACCAAAACAAGGAGAGAAAGAAGGTTTTTGCCTTCCATGCTCAGGTGGGCGGACCGTCGCCCATCGCCCTACTACCGCAGGCCTAGCTTTTGATCTCATGACTTTGATTTTTCCCAACAGCAGAGGTACTTTCCCCAAAGATCTGACCATCAGCTGGACAGACCTGGATTTTGCGACTGACTCAGGCAACAATTTTAGGCCAGGTGGCCCTTCTGTGGAGCAGGAAGTCATCCTTTCTGTAGAGCCAAGTGACTGTTAGACCAACCCTCTCATCGGCGGCCGTTTAACTCTCTTTGCTGCCCAATGGGAGGAGACTATGACGGACAATTGGAAACTCAACACAGTGAGGTTGGGTCTCACAATGAAGTTTCTCTCCATGCCCCCGAATCACTTTGTGCATTGCCCTGTCTCCAAAAACAACAAAAGGCCTCATGGAGACGGCCATCCAACACCTGTTGGACATCCAGGCCCTAGAACCAGTCCCAGAGGACCAAAGGAGACAGGGATTTTATTCCATATTATTCATCGTTCCAAGGACTTCGGGATGTGGGGGTGGTGGTGGAGAGCGATTCTAGATCTAAAAAATCTGAACACCCATTTGGTCTACAGGAAATTGAAAATGAGCTCTCTTCAGTCCATCTTGGAGCGCATACAGGAGGGCGACTTCCTGGCTTCCATCGATCTAACAGAGGCATACCTCCATGTGCCGATACTGCTGGCCCATTGCTGGTTCCTGAGATTTCAGTATGAGAAAGGCCATTTCCAGTACAGGGCACTGCCCTTTGGCCTGGCCTCGGCACCCAGGTGTTTCACCATGGTACTGGCGGCACTGGCAGCTCACCTCAGATCCATCTCGGTGAGGCTCCAGTGCTATCTAGACAACATCCTCATCCAGGCCTCTTCTCCATCACAAGTGGCAGAGGATGTACAAACAACAATTTGGGTCCTGCAGGATCATAGCTTTTCATTAAATTTCACAAAGAGCCACCTGGTCCTCACCACTCGAATTCTACACCTCAGGGCAGTGATCGACACCATGTTGAGCAAGGTGTATCTGTCCCAAGAATTTTGGGACAGCTTGGTGCCCCTTGTAAACCAAGTGCAAGAGAGGCGCACGGTACCTATTGCCCTCCTGTCTCAGCTGCTAGGGAAGATGGCTCCGTGCATTTCCATAGTGCCCTGGTTATGGCTGCACGCCAGGCCCCTGCAATGGCTGCTGCTTCTATTCCAGCAATCATGCAGCAGCAACTCACAGAATTGGGGTCTCCTTATCGGTCCTGCAATCACTTCTATGGTGGACATCTCCAGCTCTGTCCAAGGACTGCCTCTTCCGGGTGCCCAGCAGGATAGTAATTACATTGGACACCAGCCTCTTCAGCTGGGGTGCCCACTTGCAGTCTCATATGGCTTAGGGTCGTTGGACACAGGCAGAGCTCGCCAACAACATAAATTGGCTGGAGCTCAGGGCAGTACACCTGGCCCTGCACCACTTTCACGACATTGTCCAGGGACACCATACTTGCTGTTGACACTATTTTTGTTGCCATCTACATTTTGCAGTCCATGGAGTCCATTTCTAACATGAGCATTGTGAAAAATTAGAAAACATTTACTACAGTTTGCTTACTTTTGGAATATAATATAAATTTTGTTTATTTAGCAATAAGAGTTACAGTGTATTTTTCTGCTTTCACTTTGTAAAATTAAGTAGTAGTATCATTTCCCATATTTAGAAATATTTCTGGTTAATATTATAGTAATGTACCAGACTTCCATAAAAATTTGTGTGCAAAGGCAAACACATAATATCTTCATATCTACAATTAGAAACATAAAATTTCAATGATTCACATAGATATAACTCACAGTTAAAGGGTTTTTTTAATCAGGACAAATCAGGAGAATCCCCAACATGATGGCCAAGGCAGACACATAGCCATGCTGCTGGGAGCCCAAAGGAGAGAAAAGTACCAGTAACCAATTTCAGAGTTTGGAGTAGAAGCAACGAAAGTAACAAAATATACATAGATTAGGTCCTAAGGATCTACAAAGTAGCAGTGAAAGGATTCAGACAAATAAGACCCTAAAAACCAACCACAAATCCAGCTGCCAACATGGGAGTCATCCCGGGGGCCCCGTGACTCCGAACAAACTGAGAAACAAACCCAAAAGGGCAGAAAACAAGCCGATTTGCAGCCATCTAATGAGGAATCGGTGAACTGGAGTAGTTTATTTATTTATTTATTCAATTTATATGCCGCCTTTCTCCGGAGACTCAGGGTGGCTTACATTTTAAAAAAAACCATTATAAAAACATTTAAAAATTAAAACTTTAAAACCCATTCACACCATTCATGGCCGGATCTCACAAGATCGCAACAGTGAGATCAACGTCCCCAGGCCTGCTGGAAAAGCCAGGTCTTCACAGCTTTTCGGAAGGCCAATAGGGTGGGGGTGGTCCGGACCTCAGGAGGTAACTGGTTCCAGAGAGCTGGGGCAGCCACAGAGAAGGCCCTCCCCCACGGGCCCTCCAGCCAGCATTGTTAAGCTGATGGGACCCGGAGGAGACCAACTCTTTGGGATCTTACCAGTCGCTGGGAGCTATGTGGTAGAAGGCGGTCTCAAAGTTCCTCAACACCAGCCATCGGTGCAACAAATCCCTACTGGAGGCCAAAAGAAGGAAGCCAGAGCTAACCGGTAACATCGGAGAGGCCCCTGACGCCAAACAAACAGCACAACAATTCCCTTCTGGAGGCTAACAGGGAGGGAAGCCGAGGCGATCCGAGGAGTCCCTCCAGCGAAAAGTAACAATAAAACTAACTAATGGCATAAACAGCTGGGAAGCCAGGGAGAGCCAGGGAGTGAGCCAGGCTACCACTACAAAGAGAGGCCAACTTCCCGAGAGCTGATGAGGCAAGCCACTTGGAGGGCGAAGCTCCCACTGGCTGCTCTGTAGAACCCAGCCACATTAAAAAGAACAAAAAACCCTAGTTGCTCTGAAGAACCCAGCCACATAAAAATGAATGAATGAATGAATGAATGAATAAAATAAATTTTTAAAAAGCTCCACAACTTTAACACACCAACGCCTCCACAGACAATCATGACTGGCAAACACTCCACTGCCAAGCCCCCACCCAAAAAGATGGGGACTGCTACCAATGAGTCTTATGACTCCTGCACGTGCTTTGTCTGTGATGAAGCATTTGAGAAGGATGAGAGTACCATGAAGTGCTCCCTATGTGACTCATATGCCCACTACAAGTGTTTGGGGTTAATTAAAGGTGTAGCCCAGTTTCTTCAATCAACATCACTAAAAACCTCCCAGTTTGCATCTTCACTATTCTGCCCATCCTGCAAGCCCAGACTTGACAAATTCATTGTTTTGCTTGAATGTGTGGACACTTTGGAAGTGTATCTAGCATCCCTTGAAGAAAAGGACAAAACACAGAAAAGTGAAGCACCAGTATCCCGGAATCAAGACACAACTCAACAACCCAAGCTGCAAGAAATCACTAATCCTGCTAGTAACATCTCCATCCTTGTCAAAGGTGCAATTGAATGCAAACAGAAGCATCCCAACACTATCTTATTTGGACTGGATGACACCAACGAATCGGACAACATCACAAAGGTTCGCGACATCATCAACAACTTTCAGGCATCAACCATCACTCCCGATGAAATAATTGATGTTTCCCATGACGGCCCAAGTTCAAGAACAGTGACAGCTTGGTGACCCCACCCTTCTGCAGAGTCATTTGCAAGAGTGAAACCAGCAAATGCAAATTCATTTCCACAATAAACTCACTTGCCAAAAGCTGCACAAACCATAGTTTGCGGCTCGACCTGTCCATATTGCAAAGTGTCTGTACCCGCAAGCTCTGCCCTGAGCTCAAAAGATGCCAGGACCAAGGAGAGACTGACCTGTACATAGACTACTGTGCTGACTGTACAAACGCAAGATCAGTGGCTCGTGGCCCAACAACCGCCCCCCCCCCCCCATCAACCAAAACTAAGCATGCATGCCCCCAACTTCCTCCAGATCCACTCCTACAGGCTAAAATGTGAACTAATTAATGCAAGAAGCCTAGTAAACAAAATGCCTGAATTCCTCCTGCTTCTAAGTGCGGCCCTATTCAACCTTATTTTTGCCTGTGAGACGTGGTTGAATGTATCCTTTATTTTCATCCATTATTATTATTATTATATATCCATTATCCATTATTACAATAAGTGACTACCCCGTTTTCCGGTCTGACCATGATAATCGTAGAGGGGGTGTTGTTGCTATCTTCTATAAAAAGTCCGTAGGTTTGAAAAAGATCTTCCTGACACCATTGTCTGCGAACTGTCCCTAAATACCACAGTTCATTTCTTACTATGTTATAGAGCCCCCGATTACGACCTTGGTCATACGAACAAACTAACTACACTACTAACGTGGGTAGCTTCCTGCCCACACCCCCTTATCTTTCTTGATAATCTCAATTTGCTGCTTATTAATTGGACCCTAAATGAATGCACAACTGAACCTATACATGCAAACCTGTACAATGCTGTTACGACTCTGGGGCTGGAGCAGTTGATAACAAAAAACACTAGGCTCAACAATTGCTTAGATCTCAAAAAGAAAAAAAAAGAATTTTCTCTTGATTTGTTTCTGTTATTTCGCCTTTCAAGTTTCAAGAGCTGCAGTATTCTGATGAAAAACAACAACAAAGCTTCCAGTGCTCCGCTCTCTAACAATCCAGACAACTTCCTATCAATTTGATTCACAGGCTCCCAAGGTCACATCTCAGCCTTGCTCTAATGTTTTCCAATTTTCACTATTGCCTCTAGATGGCACTGTTGCTCAGTTCAGTTCAATGGGGAGATAAAAAAAAAGAAAAAAGAAGAAGAAAGTTTTTCTTTTTTTAAAAAAGGAGTTCTTATAGTCACTTTTATATTGGTTGTTAATTCCCAATTTAAAAATTAGAATATCCAGTCTGGTTTTCTGACTTTGCTCTTCAAACAGCTCTTCCTAATCCAGTTTTTAATTTTACTTTCTTCATTCTTTTGGCCCCTCCCACCTTCTTCATCGCTGTTCTTCTGGAGGTGGAAGGAAAAAACCAAATCTACCTCTTCCTTTTAAGCCATCCTCTCTTCTCCTCTATTTTTCCAATTTTTCTTACAAAAGTTTCAAAAGAAGTTTCAAAAGGATAAAAGTCTCACCCAGACCAATCACACTTTCTCCAAGCTCTTGCTGTGACTGCCCCAGCTTTGTAGCGACTTGCAATGGCCGCCTTCTCAGTTATTGGCTTAGGGAACTTTTACTGGATCAATCAGGAAATTTGTGAATTCATGAGATCGTTGGAACGTGCTTCCCTTGCTCACCATCCCTACAAGACAGCTTCGGTCCCAAGAGACCACTTGGAATGAAGATATCGATGGCTTCCTCGGGAGCCCCCCAGGAGCATATCATCTCGCCTTGACGCTAGCCACGCTCCCCTTCTTTTTGGTGGCACTTTGAAATAAGACTTTTACTTTTTTCTTTTTAAGTGGCTGTTACTTGTTCTATTTTTTTACTTATAGTTTTTTGCTGCTTTGTAGTAAAGCTGTGAATCTTTCTGTTGGAATAACTGTAATTTTGGAGCCTGGGGGGTTGATTTGGATTATAAATTTTATATTTTCTCTCTCTGAGGCAATTTGGATTAAGGTAAGAAAAACCTGAAGAAAAGAAGTAAGAAAAACTCTGAGATTTGGATTTGGATTACAAAGCTTTTTGGCTTCTCTTTTTTCTTATTTTTGTTATTACTCTGGTTGTCTATTTTACTTTTACTTTTTTTATCTCCTTGTTTTTTGCTGCTTTTTTTTTGGGTGGGCCTATATTTGGTTATAAATTGGCTTGGAAATACAACAAGCTATATTCGGTGGATTACAAATATTAAGACATTACAAGATGAAGAAAATAACATCAGCATTGTCCTCAGCGTCATACTCTGCAACTTCTAGTCCTGCTGGTCAGAGAATATTAGATTCTATGGCATAACAAGAAAAAACCAATGCTATGCAATTAGAATTCAAGAATATGATACAAGCTCTTCATGAATACTTGAAGGAAAGAATAGGCAAATTAGATGAGAGAATATAGAAAGTAGAAGGGAAATTAAAAAATGTTCAAGGGATCATGGAGAAAAATGAGCAAAGAATGCAAAAAGTAGAAGAAAAAGACGAATTAACAGAAAAAAGAGTGGGAGAGCTGGATTATAGATTAACAGCGGCAAACAGAAATAAAGAGAAGACAATTATCTCCTTAGAAGTGGATCGAGCAGATTATTATTTGAGATTTCAGAACATGGAAGAAGAGAAAGGGGAAAATTTAGCAGAGATAATGGCATATTTGTTGGTGGGAGCGATGGAGTAAACTAGGAAAGAATACTTAATGGCATTGATGACATATTTAGAGTGCATACAAGATACACAATGAGAAATAATCTACCCAGAGAGGTGCATGTTAGATTTACTAAGAAAGCAATAAAAACAGAGATTTTACAGAGTAAGAAACATCCCTATGAAGTACAAGAGTAAAGATATAGTAGTGTTAAAACAAATACCAAGAAGAGTTAGAGACTTGAGAAGAGAGTATCAGTTCCTGAGAAAATGTTTAATTAAAAAAGGAATAAATTTTAGATGGCTGATACCTGAAGGAGTGTTGGTGACTTGGCAGGAGCAAAGACACAGATTAGACTCGATAGAGAAAACAGAACAATTTTATGATCAATACTTGAGACCGCAAGAGCAGGAGAGATTGAGAGAGGAGAGAGAGAGAGAGAGAGATACCAGGAAGAACTTATGGAAGAGAGAGATAAACAACAAAAAGAAGCTGTCAAAGATCGGGAGGAAATAGCAATAAGAGAAGGAGCAAGGACAAAGGAACCCAGAGAGATAAGGATGATTAGAGCAACAAAATTCACATATACCGTATATATTCAACTATAAGCCGACCCGAATATAAGCCGAGACCCCCAATTTTACCACAAAAAACTGGGAAAACTTATTGACTCGAGTATAAGCCGGGGGTGGGAAATGCAGCGGCCACTGGTAAATTTCAAAATAAAAAAAGACTGGTCAAAAGTGCAAGGACCTGTCAGAAATCACTTTTTTCAGCCCTCTGGGTAGTCCTTTTGTGCATATG
>WNWU01013149.1:371046-387135 GCA_012654045.1 Ptyas mucosa
ACCATGGTGAAGAGAAGCAGCTGTGAAATGAGTGACATGGTTGTTAAGAATGCTACAATGGACATAAATGATGACCAGTCATAAGTGCGAAGACCGGTCAAAAGTGCAAGGACTTATTGAAGCAGGATTTATTGAAGGCAGATACATGAAGGAGAATATCAGGCAAATTATAGATTTACTGGACTATCTAGATAAGAATAAACAGATCTCTGCAGTGCTGGTTTTTTTGGATGCGGAAAAAGCCTTTGATCGAGTGAATTGGAATTTTATAATTAAGACTTTGGAAAAAATGGATTTGGGGGAGCGGTTTATACAAGCGATTGGTGCAATTTATCAAGAGCAATATGCACAACTTATTATTAATGGATGTTTAACATCGAATTTCAATATACAAAAAGGTACCAGACAAGGTTGTCCATTATCCCCACTATTATTTATTCTAACTCTAGAAGTCTTACTTAATGCAATATGGGACTCGAACTCTTTGAATGGAATAGCCATAAGGCAAGAGGACTATAGAACTAAGGCATTTGCAGACAATCTGGTTGTTACCCTATCACAACCTATGAAATCAATAATCCAGATGAAAGATATTATAGAAGATTATGGCATGGTATCTGGTTTTAGACTGAACCACAAAAAAACTAAAATGATTGTTAAAAATTTGACAGAGAGTAAAAAAAAGGAACTGGAAAGAATGGCAGGTTTCGAAATTGTTTCAAAGGTCAAATATTTAGGAGTACAAATCGCAGACTCAAATGTAAAATGGTTTCAAAATAATTATGAGGTTCTGTGGCAAAAGATACAAAAAGATATGCAAAATTGGAAGAAACTGCAGTTATCACTGCTTGGAAGAATATCAGCAGTAAAAATGAATGTTTTACCTAGATTTATTTTTTTATTTCAAATGATACTGGTGCTCAAATCAGATAAACCACTGCTAGAATGGCAAAAAGGAGTGAATAAATTTATTTGGAATGAAAAAAAACCGAGAGTGAAATTGAAAATTATGCAAGATACTTGTGAGAGAGGTGGTCTTAAACTTCCAAACCTTCGATTATATTATGAAGCAGCTGCATTGACACAAATAAGTGATTGGTTTGGGAAAACTAAGACTGAATTGCTGAATATAGAAAGTCAAGACCTTGTTTGGGGATGGCATGCATACTTATTTTATGACAATAAAGTGGATAAAGTGTTTAATAGTCATCTACTTAGAAATGCTTTGATGAGAATCTGGAAGAAGCACCGAACTAACTGGGATTACAAGATTCCGTTTTTGCTGGATCTTGCTGATACCATGTGGAATACAAATATTAAGTCACTCGGGGGTTTCTTATATAAAGAGTTACTTTATTTTGAAGAGGGCAGATGGCGATTGAAGACTTTGGACATGCTGTTGGAAGAAGGGATCTCTTTGACTTGGTTGCAGTACAATCAATTACAGATGAGATGGAAAGAAGATCAACAAACTGGTTTAATGGAATATGAAGTAGAATTGGTTAGACAGATAAAGGAGACAGGTCCAGTGCATATTAAGAGAGTTTATAATGTTTTGTTAGAAAGGGATTCAGAAAATGAGTTAGTTAAAGATTGTATGATTAAATGGGCACAGAATTTCTCTCAACCAGTTATGATGGAAACATGGGAAAAAATATGGGTTCAGAATGTTAAGTTTACACAGTCACAAAATTTACGAGAAAATTTTTATAAAATGTTTTATAGATGGCATTTAGACCCCAAGAAATTGTCTTGTATGTACCCTAACGTGCAACCAAAATGTTGGAGATGTGAGTGTTTAGATGCTACATATTATCACATATGGTGGACTTGCAAAAAAGTGAGGGCTTTTTGGATAAAAATATGGTGGGTTATGCAAAATGTTTTAAAGAAAAAAATACAATTTTCTCCGCAATTATTTTTATTGGGTATAGTTAAAGATTTTACATTGGGTGAAACAAAATTGATTTTGTATATGGTGACAGCAGCTAGGTTGTTGATTGCCCAATACTGGAAGAGTGATGCCTTACCGACTGTGGACCAATGGATTCAGAAGATGGCTGGATTTGCAGAAATGGCGAAGATCTCAGCCTTTTTAAAAGACCAAACGCATGAGAAGTATATACAGGAATGGAATAAATGGATTGAGTATATACAGAATAAATATCAGACTAGAAAATATTATGTAGCTTTCAGCTGAGAGGGATTGATGACTATGCTAGTAAATATAGAAAAAGATATGGAAGGATGATTAACATATATGTTGTTTGGGATTTTTAGTATTGCATATAATGGAAGTCAAGGGGGAGGGGAGGGAAAGGGGTGGAGGGGGAGGGTTAGGGTGGGATTGGGAGGGAACTATATTTTTTGTTTATGTATTTTATAATGTTGGGGAAGGGGGGGGAAAGGGGGGGAAATTTGTATCTGTAAAACTTTTTCAATAAAAAAAAAAGTGCAAGGACCTGTCAGAAATCACTTTTTTCAGCCCTCTGGGTAGTCCTTTTGTGCATATGCACTACTCAGAGGGCTGAAAAAGTAATTTTTGACTGGTCCTCGCACTTGTGACCAGTCCTCAAACTTACGACTGTCCTCACATTTTACATTTTTGCCCTATCTTATCACCATTTCTCTCTCCCCCTCTCTTTCTCATTCTTTCTCTCTCCCCCTCTTTCTCTCTCTCTCTCCACCACTCTCTCTCTCATTCTCTTTCTCCCCCCTTCCTCAAAGAGAGAGGTGGTAGGTTTGAGGAGAAAGATTGCTGTACAATAAAAAAGATGAAAGGGAAGAAAACCAATCACAAACAAATATAAAGATATTAAGATAAAGAATGAATTGTTAAACTTTAAAGAATAAAAGAGAACAAATATGAATAAGTAGCAATAATTAGAAACACACATACAAACATACAATGTATTTTCTTTGAACAGAGTATTTGGCCGGTTCACAAATTTAAACAGTGTTCAGTCATTTCACTTAAATTTACAATTTCTATATTTCCTTTTTGCCATATTTATTCCTCATCTATTTTTTTAAAAAAAAACCAATATTACCCTTCATTCTCATCTCTAATCTTAATCAAATTCAATTTTTCACTTCTAGTCTATATTATACCCCTTCCCATTGTCATCTATTTTTATATCCATCCTCACATTGGTTAATTATGTAATATTACAGTTGTTCAATACAAATTCAACATTTTAATATAAATCAATTAGTTATATAACTATCTTTTTTGTATATTAATCAATATGAACATGAATATTCCAATTATTTCCATGCAATCCAATTTCTTACAAATCAATTACCGGTAATTATATTTACCAATAATAATAAACCAAATAATTTCCCCCATATATTCTTCCAAACAACAACTTAACCATTTCTGCTTTCAACACAATATACAATTAATAGTATCTCAATTATTACAATTCCCTAGTTAAATAGAGCTTTTTCTATTGTGCTTTAAAATCTTGAACTCTCCTCTTTTGCCATTTGCCATGAATTTCCCATTATTTGCACCTACTTTTTTTGATGAGGAAAAAGAAATCTGCCTTTCCAACGTTGCAAGCAAAAGAAAAAGAAAAAGAAATCTCTCTCTTCCTCATTTTGTCACATTGCAGCAAAGACCCTGCTTTAGTTTCAGTTTCGCTTTTTTAGCATAGCTGGGAGGGGGAGGGAAAATGCTCCAGCAATTTACCTCTTTGCAGCTAGCTAGCAACAGAACCCCGGTAAAACAGCTGAGACCAAATCAGCTGAGGGTCGGGAGGCTCTTCAAATCAACTTATGATAATTAACCTATACTGACGCTGAAAGGGGCTGTTTTTTCTATTTTTGCAGACAGGGGTCTACTCATTTGTTTTCTTTTAAAAAGGCATTTTTTTTGTGACTCGAACATATGCCGAGGGGGGCTTTTTCAGCCTGAAAAACGTGCTGAAAAACTCGGCTTATATTCGAGTATATACGGTAAGTAAAACATGGAAGAAGAAATAAAATTAATATCAATTAACATAAATGGACAGAATTCGGCAATAAAAAGGAAAAGAACTTTCAATAAATTTGAAAAGCAGGATATAATTTGTTTACAGGAAGTTGTATACATTAAAAGACAACATACATTTTTGGGGGGAATATCCTAAAATGGGGAAACTATATGCCTCGCTTACACATCAGAGAGGCATATATTGAGGTAATAAAGGCCAAACCAATTTTCACAGATGAGGAAGGGAGGATATTAATGGTGGAGGTAACAATGAACTATAAACAAATACTTTTAGTAGCAATATAGTATATGCAACAAATGATAACAAAGAAGACTTCTATGATAAACTACAGAGGAAAATAATAGAATTGGAGTATGAAAACATGTATAGTAGGTGATTTAAATGCAATTGTGGATGTGGACGTGGATTATATAACTAAAAAGTTTAATAAGAAAGCTAGGAAAATACTTCCAAAAACCTTTTTCAAAATGGTGGAAGAATTAGGTATTCAAGATGCTTAGTGAGGAAGATTTTCGGAGAAAAGTCAATATACATTTTATTCAAATAGACATATGTCTTGGTCCAGAATTGATATGATGTGGATGTCAGACAACTTATTATCTAATATACAAGAAATAAACATTGAAACAGGCATATGGGCGGATGAAAATTATATGGAAGGAACAAAAAAAGAAATTAAGATGGACATTGAATCAAACAATTTTAAATGAAAAAGAATTTTTACAGCATATGGGAAAGGAGTTGGTTTTCTTTCTTTTTTTTAAAAAAAAGAAGAGACCTCATTATAAAATGTATGGGACCCAGCCAAAGCATATATCAGAGGACTGGCAATAACATATGTGGGAAAGAGAAATAGAAAGAAAAGACAAGCTGAAAAAAATCCTAGAGGAGTGGTACAAGAAATACTTGTCTCTTAAGAAACCTATATGCGGGTCAAGAAGCAACAGTGAGAACTGGACACGGAACCACGGATTGGTTCAAAATTGGGAAAGTGTTGCGGCCCATACATGGCCTGTGCGGCTGGTGGCCATAGCTGGGGCAGAACAGAAAGGAGTCTGGCAAGGCTGTATATTGTCACACTGCCTATTTAACTTATATGCAGAGCACATCATGAGAAAGGTGGGGCTAGAAGAATCAAAAGTTGGAGTTAAGATTGCCAGGAGAAATATCAACAACCTCAGCTATGCAGACGATACCACTCTAACGGCAGAAAGCGAAGAGGAACTAAAGAGCCTTTTGATGCTGGTGAAGAAGGAGAGTACAAAGTTGGCTTGAAACTCAACATTAAGAAAACTAAGATCATGGTATCCGGCCCTCTCAATTCCTGGCAAATAGATGGGGAAGAAATTGAGATAGTGACAGATTTTATTTTTCTGGGATCCAAGATCACCGCAGATGGGGACTGCAGCCAAGAAATCAAAAGACGTTTGATCCTGGGGAGGAAAGCTATGGCAAATCTAGACAGCATACTAAATAGCAGAGACATCACCCTGACAACAAAAGTGCGTATAGTCAAGGCTATAGTTTTCCCAGTTGCAATGTATGGCTGTGAATGTTGGACCATAAGAAAGGCTGAGCGCCAAAGAATTGAGGTCTTTGAACTATGGTGCTAGAGAAGACTCCTGCACATCCCTTGGACTGCAAGGTGATCAAACAGTCAGTCCTAGAGGAGATCAACTCTGACAGCTCTTTAGAAGGCCAGATCCTGAAAATGAAACTCAAATATTTTGGCCATTTAATGAGAAGGAAGGACTCACTGGAGAGGAGCCTAATGCTAGGAAAGATTGAGGGCAAAAGAAGGGGATGACAGAGAACGAGGTGGCTGGATGGAGTCACTAAAGCAGTAGGCATGAGCTTAAGTGGACTCCAGAGGATGGAGGATGACAGGAAGGCCTGGAGGAATGTTGTCCATGGGGTCGCGATGGATCGGACACAACTTCGCAACTAACAACATAAGAAGTTAGAAATCGAACTGCAAAAATATCCACAAAAAAAGAACATAAGAAATCAAATGGATTTGAAAAAACATAAATTGAATCTAATAGAAAAGGAGGACTTAGTTCAAAATATTAAGAGGCCTAAACAAAACTTTTTTGAAAACGCAAATAAACCAGGAAGATGGTTGGCATATAGATTGAAAAAAGAGAAGGAAAAATAATCAATCTATCAATTAATAGACGAGGAAAGGATTTCATGTTACCACATGATGAGAAAAAGAAAATGATTAATGTTTACTATGAAAAACTATACAAACAAGAGACAATGTCAGAAGGAAAAATAAAACAATACTTAGAAAAAGCTGAATTACCTATTATACCAGAAACTTTTAAAAAGGCACTAGAAGAAAGGATAACGATGGAATTGACAGAAGCAATTAAAAGACAAAAGAACGGCAAAACACCAGGCCCGGATACCAGCAGAGGTATATAAAAAGTTAGAAGAAGTTATAAATACAATGCTGGAAGTATTCAATGAACAATAAGCTTCGTGGACGGAAGCATATATTACTCTCATTCCGAAAGAAGACAGACCTGCACAGATAAAAAATTATAGACCAATTTCCCTACTAAATATGGATTATATTTACTTCAATAATGGCAGAAAGATTAAAGAGATTTTTAAATGAATTTATACACACAGATCAAAATGGTTTCTTACCTAAGAGACAGATCAAAGACAATATGAGAATAATTTTGAATACATTGGAATATTATGAAGCACATCCAGAGAAACAAATGGCGTTGATATTCCTTGATGCACAGAAGGCATTTGATAATGTGAACTGACAATTCATGTTGATGCAATTAAAAGTTATGGATTTTGGCGAGAGATTTACTAATATGATTAAGATGATATATTATAAACAATCGGCAAATGGAGATATGACAGAAAAGGTTAATATGAAAGGTACAAGACAGGGATGTCCTCTATCTCCATTATTATTTGTACTGACTCTGGAAGTATTAAATAGAAATATAAGACAGGATAAAGAGATAAAAGGTATGGAAATTAAAAAGGAGGAATATAAATTACAGGCATTTGGAGATGATTTGGTGTTTATTTTAGAAGATCCACAAGAAACAGGACCAAAACTATTAGAAAGAATAGAAGAATATGGTGAGATGGCAGGATTGAAAATTGGGTTGGCATGCCTTTTTATGGTCTGGTGTGGGAAAAATAAGATACATGGTTACTTTGAAAGACATTATATAAGAAATACTTTATTGTTAGTACGGGAGAAAATTAGAGAACAACATTACTTGAAGATACCAGTTTGGCTTTCGACAATGGAAGCACATACACCCAAATATTATTAATAACACGGGAAACATTGTTAGATATAAGGACATTTTGTCAGAAAAGGGAGAACTTAAAACTAAACAAGATTTGGAAAAACGGGATTGATATGGTGTGATATACACAACTGCAAATACAATCTCGATATGAAAAAGGTGCAAAATTATATGGTTTTTATATGGAATTGACAGAATAGACAAGATATTAACAGGAACAGATGAGGGAGTGATAAGAAAATTGTATATTTCAATTTTCCCATTTCAAGGGACAAGTCGAAGAAGGTCCTCATGGAAACTGCTATTCAACATCTGTTGGATATTCGTGCAATCCAACTGGGTCCAGGGGACCAATAAGGGATGGGATTCTAATCCATCCTCTTTGTAATTCCAAAGACCTCGAGGGGTGGGGGGTGGAGGGCAATTCTGGACCTGAAAAGGCTGAATCGCCTACTAATCTACAGGCGGTTCAAGATGCAGTCACTCCAGTCCATTCTGGAGAGCGTCAGAGAGGGCGACTTCCTCACCTCCATAGATTTGACAGAGGTCTATCTGCACATCCCCATTTTACCAGCGCATTGACAATATCTCTGCTTCCATTAGGCTGGCCGAGACTTCCAGTAGAAGACCCTGCCTTTCGGCCTGTCATCAGTGCCCAGGACGTTCATGAAGCTGTTAGCTGCATTAGTGGCGCATCTCTGGGCTCTTCCCGTGCGTGTCCAGTGCTACCTGGACAATATCCTGATACAGTCCTCTTCCGGGCCCCAGGTGAGGGAGGATCTGAGGATCATAATCCAGGTACTCCAGGATCACGGGTTTTACATAAATGCAACCAAGAGCCATTTGTCACCAACAAACCATTTGCTCCATCTAGGAGCGCTAATAGACACTCTAGTGTGCAAGGTCTACCTCTTTCAGGAATGTCAGATGAGTCTAAGGGACTTGGTAAGTCGTAACAGAAGGGAACGAACGATGCCCCTGGTCCTTCTCTTGCAGCTCCTGTATTTCCATCATGCCTTGGGCACACCTGCACACCAGATCTTTTCAGTGGTTCCTCCTGCCTTATCAAAGGGCAGGCAGGAGCAATTCACCATCCAAGGTCAGGGTTCCACCAGGGGTGATCCATTCCTTCCAATGGTGCACTTCCTAGGCAATCTCAGTAGGGAGTCTATTCAAGGAACTTGACTGTTACTGCAGACACCAGCCTCTTTGGTTGGGGGGCCCATCTTCAGTCCAGGATGGTTCAGGGGCAGTGGTCACAGGCAGAACTGGACCACAATATAAACTGGCTAGAACTCAGGGTAGTTCACCTAGCCCTCAGGCGGTTCTAGGACATAGTGTCGGATAGACACGTCTTAATCCCGACAGACAATGTGGCCACCAAGGCCCATATAAACCGCCAAGGGGGAACCCACTCTAGGTCCCTTATGCAAGAGGCAGAACAGCTATGCCTCTGGGCAAAGAGGCATCATCTGTCTCTCCGGGTGGAACATATTTCCAGAGTGGTGAACGTGCAAGTAGAGTGGCTCAGCAAGACCACGGTCAACCACTCGGAGTGGCGCCTGCATCTGAATTTATTTCAGGAGTTGATAGATCGCTTTGGGCTGCCAGTCATGAACCTGTTCACCACTCAGGACAACACACCTGCCCACTTCTTTGCAACGTTTGCGGTACTGGGGGCAGAGGGATTCCCTCTTGCTCTTTGCAGTCCTTGGCCCTGGGGACTTCTCTACACCTTTCCTCCTCTTCCCCTCATCCTGAAAGTGATCCAGAAGGTATTGGCGGAAAAGACGGAGCTCTTGCTTCTTGCACTCCACTGGCCTAGACAGACATGGATTGCTGACCTGATCAACCTGTCAGTGGCCAGACCCTGGAGGATACCGCCGGACAGAATCTCCCTCAGCCAGGGGACCTTGGTCCACCTGGGCACACAATGGCTCCAACTGACCGTTTGGCGTTTGACTGGAGATTTCTGAGCCAGGACAACTACTCCTCCAGGGTTATCCAGACGATATAGGCTTCCAGGAGGCCTTCCACCAATCGTATATATTATGTGACCTGGAAAGCCTTCTGCTCTTGGTGCTCCAGGTTGGGTTTGAACCCTGCATTGGTATCCTTGCCCCAGATACTGGAGTTTCTGTAGGAGGGGCTAGCTCCCAACACTCTCCATCATCAGGTGGTGGCCCTGTCCTCTGTCCTTTCTTGTGGGGCTCTAGAGTCTCTCGCTCAGTGCCTGACCGTGCACAGGTTCATTAGGGGCACAATGAACCTACAGCCTTCAATGGTTCATGTTAGGATATGGTGCATGCCTAACAGGTTGTCCAGGCAATATATGGACAATATATGGGCGATATATGTGTTCTATGACTTTAACATGATGAATATGTATTCTCTGACTTTAAGAAGTACTGCTGAGTCATTGTAATGCTGAGTCATTGTAATGCTGAGTCATTGTATCCTGATTGGATAAGCTCAGTTGTAATTGTATTTAAGGAGAGCTAAGATGTAGTCATTGTGGACATGCCACCATCGTGACCTGTTACCAGCGTGAACCTATTGCTGTTTCTGTACTTTGATACATGGTCTGATGTGATCATGGTTTATTTATTCTGAACTGTTCCTGTTTGATCTTTACGAAATCCGGTAAGAAGAATTTTGTATCTTTGGACTGATTATTGACTGGCTAAGACTTGGATTGATTAAAGACTATGAGATTATTTTTCACTACAAAGTAAAAACTTTGATAAACCAGTTTACATGTATTTTATTCATTATTGCTCTCAGCACCGTTTCCATGTGCTCTATGCTCTGCTGGTTGTTCACACAACAATATCCTTAACAGTTCATAGGTACCCTACATGGGACCTGACCAAGGTACTGCATTCGCTGATCGAGGCCCCATTCGAACCACTGAGATCGACCACACTGCGCTTCCTAACCTGCAAGATGGCCCTTCTGGTAGCCATCACATTGGCTAGACAGATCTCAAAGCTGGTGGCCCTCTCTGTCAGGAAGAACCTCTGTATCTTCCATCCTAATAGGGTGGTTTTGCAGTTGGAACCTTCCTTTGTCCCCAAGGCGAACTCCTGGTTCCACAGGACTCAGGAACTTATACTGCTCGACTTCTGCCCGGGGCCAGTACACTCCCTGGAGAAGAGGAGGGCCCTCTGCGCCAGTACACGCCTTGGACGTGAGGAGTGCCCTCTGCATATATATTAAGAGGACTTCCTCCTTCAGGAATACTGAGTCCCTCTTTGTGTCCTTCTAGCCCTCTACCCTGGGCAACAAGGTCACTCAATTGACTGTGAGTGGCTGGATTTGGGCATGTATCACCAAGACCTATGAGCTCCAAGTCCTTCTATTGCCTCAGCGGGTAACAGCTCATTCCACCAGGAGTACGGCCATGACAGTGGCATGGGCGACGCAAGCCTCTTTTGAAGAGGTTCGTTGAGCAGCTACATGGTCCTCTCTGTCCCCTTTCATCAGACATTACAAGCTGGACACCTTTGCTTTGGCTGAAGTGGCCTTTGGCAGGTGAGTCCTCCAGAGGGTCCATTCTGATCAGGTGACCTCGGACCAGACTGCGGCCCACCCGTAGGACAAGCCAGCTTTTGAATGTCCCTGGATGCTATCTGCACCACAATGGAGAAGGGGAGTTGGTCTTACCTGATACACTCCTTTTCGTTGGGTGGAGATAGCATCCAGCCCCACCCTGAAGACCATCTGGTCCTGGGTCCAAAGGGGAGAATCTTAGAACAAGACACGTCAAGTCTGTCATTTCATCTTCGCCAAAAGCTGGGGACCATTGGTAAAGGAGGCGTGTCCTCACAGCTCTGACAGACTCAGTTCAATCAGCTAGCAGATGAGATCAACCATGCATGGATGCTATCTCCACCCAACGAGAAGGAGTGTATCAGGTAAGACCAACATCCCATTTACTACATATTGATTTTACAGTAGATAACGTTGAAACGGCACTATGTAACCTAAAGCCATCTCTATCTATTGGCCCTGGATTATGTGCCATTATCTGATGGATTATGTGCCTATTTTTGAAAAAGCTTGCCACTGCCCTAGCTGAACCTCTATGCACAATCTATGAGGTATCCTTCAGAACCAGCTCCTTGCCCGACCTATAGTTATTAGTCACAGTTATACCTATCTTTAAAAAGGGAGACCCTACTCTAGTAGATAATTACAGACCAATCTCACTGTGTTGTGTCATCTGTGTTGTGTCACCTCTAAAGTTATGGAATCAATTATAAACCAATCCATCACTCTCCACTTAGAGACAAACAACCTACTAACTAACAAGCAGTTTGGTTTTAGAAAAAATGTTCTGTAATCTGCAACTACTACACTGTAGAAACATTTGGACCACACATCTTGACCAGGGTAAAGCAACAGATGCAATTTACATCTACAGCCTTTGGTGCACGACAAACTACTGTTGAAATTAAGTTCTTATAGCCTCTCTGGATCCCTGCACAAGTGGATAGTCACGTTCCTATCCAACAGGCAATGAATAGTCAAAATAGGACAGGCCCAATCAAATCCAGCACCTGTTAACAGCGGTGTCCCCCAAGGCAGCATTTTAGGACCGACAGTTTTTCTGCTTTACATCAATGACCCATGTGATCATATTACAAGCAGCTGTGTCTTCTTTGCTGACATAAAATTATTTAATACCACTGACAATGCTGCTGCCCTACAAAGCAACACTGACTATGTGTCAGAATGGTCGCGCATTTGGCAACTCCAAATCTCAATTAATAAATGCTCTAGCCTGCACATTGGCAAAAAAAAAAAAAAATCAGAACACCAAATACAAGTTGGGCGGAAATGATCTCATAGATGACCCTCACTTTATCAAGGACTTAGAAGTACTCATCTCAAATGATCTAAGCCCCAGAGCTCACTGTAACAGCATTGCCAAAAAGGCATTAAGAATTGTTAACCTAATCTTGCGAAGCTTCTTCTCTGGTAACATTGTACTGCTAACTAGGGCATACAAAACCTTTGCCAGACCAATTCTTGAATACAGTTCATCTGCCTGGAATCCACACTGTATATCGGACATTAATACGATTGAGCAGGTCCAGAGGTATTTCATGAGAAGAGTACTCTACTTCTCTACTCACAACAGAATCCCTTATGCCACCAGACTTGAAATTCTGGGCTGGACAATCTGGACCTGTGCTGCCTGCGGTCCGATCTTAGCACAGTACATAAAATTATCTGCTAGAACATCTTACCTGTCAATGACTTCTTCAGCTTCAACCACAATAATACACGGGCAAACAATAGATACAAACTCAAGGTAAACCGCTCCAAACTCGATTGCAGAAAATATGACTTCAGCAACAGAGTGGTCAACACCTGGAATGCTCTACCTGACTCTGTTGTTACAGCCTCAAACCCTCACAGCTTCAACCTCGAACTGTCTATCGTGGACCTCACCCCATTCCCAAGAGGTCCATAAAGGGGGCATGTGTAACGCACCTGCGTCACTACCGTCCCTGTCCTACTGTTCCCATTTATCTGTACTTACTTCCTTTGTCTATAGCAGAGGTTCCCAATCTTTTTCGGTTCGCGGCTCCCCTAGCAATCCGACTTGCAACTGCGCATGCGCACTAGACGTTTCAGAAATGGCGCATCAGCGTTAGACCCAGCGGGCGGAATATTTCGCGGCGCCCTTATGAGGATAGCGCGGCTCCCCAGGGAGCCGCGGCGCACACTTTGGGAACCACTGGTCTATAGCATTTATAATAAATATTGCATTTTAACAAATATTTTTGTTTGTAACTTTGATACCACTACATCCAGGAGTAAAGAACTGCCATCTTGTGAAAAGCAATTAATAGACCTCTGTATCAGACAGAGAAAAATAGTGGTTACATATATGCTTGTTATTTTCCCAAAACGTCTCGCTGTACATACACAATATATATACTCAAGTCTGAAGTTTCTCCAGTTGGTCATCTGCAGGAGAATAGTTTTTGTTGTTTATATATTTCAACTTTTACATATTTTCAGCAACAGCTCAGTATCTGAATATGTATAATTGATATCATACAATATTCATAATAAAAGCTTAAAGGCAAATGACTCAAATTTTGAAGATGCAAAAATATTTTACAACCGCAGAATATTTAGTCTTTTAAATGGAGATTGGGAAATTACAAACATAAAATTAGAAGAGACTTGACAGAGGGAGCTTGCATAACCAGCTTGGTGTTAGACAGCCAATTTTTTAAGACTGTGTTGGACTTTGTGGAATTTTCATAGGATTCATTGTCAAATGTTTCAGGACACCACATAATACTTAGTATCAAGTATACAATACTTTGTATCAAGTATACAAAAGCATGCTCAAAATTCCTTGCAAAGGTTAGTAGCAGTATATGGATGCATAGAAATATTTTAATGTAAATTTTACACAAAATAGGTTAAAAAAAGCAATAATTCAGAAAAAAACCTTGGAACTCCAAAAAGAACGAAGCTGGTCCTGCAGTGCTGGCTTGACTGCCTGAAATTTTATAAAAAAAAAACAAACCCACTAATTGAAAACCAAGAACGCAGAATGTATAACACAAGACAAAAGTATTATTGAATGGAATGTCATACATAATTGTAAAGCTTTGTAAGTTTTTACCTTCAGACTTGGTGTTTGGGTCTGATCAACAGTAAACCGCATTAAAATACTGAACTGAAGATCATTTGGAAATGATTCCCTAAGAAATAATAGAATTAAATTTCACTTCATCACACTTAAAGTATGTTCAGAAACTAGACATAAAACAGGAAATACATGTACTTTGCCTAGATAAGCAGTGAGAGATAATATAAAAATTATGAGTTTCTAAACACTGAAAAAATTAAAACTGGACAAAGCATTTGAGTTCATTCATTGTAAAGGTATATAATATATAAACATCACCAGAAAGACAATATTATGAAAACAGATATATTATTATTATTTTTTCTATACTCTAATATGCTGACATATATAGCTATGATTATTTTATTGTATTCTAAAAGGTGCAAAACTGAAATACAGATATAGAAAGTTTAAAACATATGTATTTTTATTCTGACATTAATCTATTACCTTGTCACATCTAAAGCCTTCTGGACTTTTGCTTGCACAGATCCCAACAAGTCAGCTCCCATTTTTTTCAGAAGCTGGGTCAGCAGCACAAATAGCCAATCCTGTAGATCTTCTTTATGAACTTGAATAAAATCTACTAATGTTTCCAAAAACATGCTGAACACCTGCAGTAGGGGGAGAAAGGGAGGACAAAAGGGAAAAAAAAGAGTAGGGAAGAAAAGGAGTTGATGCTTGCCTGTGTTGAACTCACAAAATATTGTAGTACCACATAGAAGCAGATAGAGGCAATGATACACAGCCAAGCGGGAAAACATTCTCTCCTGTTTCTTGTAAGAATCTGTGATTCAGAAATGTATTTCTATTTCTGCAAATTAGTACTTCATGCAATACCACTGAGCAAAGAAACGCTGTGATGACTGGCGCAATTCTCTTCTTCCCTCCTCACTACTTTGGTGTTTTCTGTTTCACTGAATTTGGGAACTTGATCTATGCTTCATTTTAGCATACTAGATCTTTTCATTACAACTGATCTGAAAAATTCTACATCTTCCCAGCTTTAATGATAAATTATCTACTTTCATAGATCTTATATTCTCTCATATTGCTCAGTCACAATATTTATCTCTTTTTCATACAAACTTGCTAATTTTTTTTGCTATTCAACACTTTATAGATTAATTCAAATATGATATTTAATAAAGTCTGAAAAATAAAGTCATAAAAAATCTTGTTTTCCTATTTGGAAAATAATTTTATATTACTATGTCTTGCATGCATAGAAAACATGCTGGATATAGATAAAAAAGCTAAGATGCTGCAACAAATCTTTAATGAAACAGATTTATGACTATTTTCAATATAGTACACTGTAAGATTTGAAGCAGGGAAGAATGAAATTAATGTCTTACAAAGGATCTCTATACACCTACAAATTAACTTCAGCATTGTTTATAAAAATGTCAATAATTATGGAAATATAACAATCTGTAATTGAACAGAATCAGGAGACTGTGAAGAAAATTTAAAATTGGAAACTTGATCTTCATAGTTTTTGGAAGTATTTGTATCCCAACAATAGTTATATAAAATCATAAAGGTGATCAAAAATGGTGTACTTGAATTAGAAAGCAAGTTGATTAAATAATGTATCGTTGCAATAGGGAAATTTTATCTTTTCCCATATAGATACTTAGCTACACTTTGTACTGAATTAGTAATCAAACTTTCAAATAAGAATAAAAGTCTTCTACAAGGCATAAAAATAATACTTTGATTCCTACTGCAAACAAAAAAATAAAAAAAAATCAAAACATATGAGGTAGAAGAAAAAGAATGAGTATATTATACCTTTGTGTTGAAACTAGCTACTAACAAGAGGTGTTCTTTTGCCCAATTCCTAAAATCTAGGTTTCATAATAAGGCAGTGATTTTCAGTTGCAATTCCACATTTATCTTGGGTCTATATTTTGCTTATCAATGGAGACTGAGGGGAGCAAGTGGCTAGTTTTAAGTTTCTAGGTGTAATCATAAAAAAGGACCTGACCTGGGACTAGGGGTGAAATGCTCCCGGTTTAGATCGGATTGCCCGATCCGGTAGCGATGGAGGCAGATGGTTCGGAGAATCGGTAGCAAAAATCCCTGCCCCCCCCCCCCGCCCAGCTGAGCTGCACAATCATCAGAGGCT